>JARYGA010013375.1:0-29368 GCA_030545235.1 Helianthus tuberosus | reverse complement strand
ATTAAACAATTATTATTATTATTATTAAAGACACC
The DNA here is from genome assembly GCA_030545235.1 of Helianthus tuberosus. Classification (NCBI taxonomy): domain Eukaryota; kingdom Viridiplantae; phylum Streptophyta; class Magnoliopsida; order Asterales; family Asteraceae; genus Helianthus; species Helianthus tuberosus. The sequence continues at coordinate 29,333 of JARYGA010013375.1, read as the reverse complement.
TAATGATAATGTAATGATGAAGTTATGATTATTATAATTATTATTATTATATTAAAAATAACCTAACATAAAGTCCACACCGTCTTCTTCGTTAAACCTGCTGAACCAAAAATGAACGCCACCAAACTGATTAACGTTTTAGACACTACGTTGAGACAGATGATGATGTCGAACAAGATCGATGTAGAGTGGTCGTAGATGGTGAAGAGTTACGGTGATGGCAGGTAGTGAACGAGCAGTTTGTGGTGATAGATATGACTGAAGATGATGGACCAGATACGAAGATCGATGACAACAAATGACAGTGAGTAAAGAAGCAGGTTGTGTAAGGTGGTTATGGATGCAACTGGTTGGTGATGAAGGCGGGTCGTCGGAAGTTAAAAGGAGATGATGGAAGTGAAACCGGAGAAGATAACTAAAGTTGCAGGTTCCGGTGATGATGGTTGTAATAGTGATGACTTGAAACAGATGACAACTTGAAACCTCTATAGCTGTACAACTCGAAACCTTTGTCAAAACAATGGTTGCGACTCAAAATTGAATGACTCGAGACCGTTGTCGAAACAATGGTTGCGACTCGGAATCCGGGTTGCGAGTTGTAACTGAAACAGAATGAGCCGAAACCAAGGTTGCGAGTCGTAACAGCTTTGGTTGCGAGTGGAGACTGACTACTGGTTGCGAGTCGCAACTGAAACAGGATGAACCGAAACCGTGGTGAATGCGAGTCGAAACCAAAACGTGATGAACCGCAACAATGATGGTTGCGAGTCGTAACCAGAACGTGATGAACCGCAACAGAGATGGTTGCGAGTCGAAACCGAAACAGGATGAGCCGAAACTATGGTTGCGACTCGAGACCTGTTGAAATTGAAGCCTTGAGTCGAAACCGTGAGTCGATACTGTTGAAATGGAATGTATGATGATGAAGATTGCGACTCGGAACAGTGGGCACGTGGTTGCGACTCAGATGATTATGATGTACTGATGTATGTTATGGATGATGATGATAACTCGAAACCACTTGAGAGATAACTCAAGAACTCCAACTCTATTTTTGGAAATGAATTTCTCCCGAGATTTTGGTGACAAGCAAACTTTCACAATAGGAATGTTTTAACAATCTTTAATTTCGAAAATAGGAATAATGCAACAGAATAGGAAATTTCGAAAATAAAGGAATTTTTTTTTTTTTTTTAAATCAACTAATCAACCAGATTTTATCGAAAATTTGGGATTGTTCAAATCCTTTTCAAGCTTATCAAAAATAAATAAAATTCAAATCTTAACAACTTTCAAAGGATCAAACACCACCAAAATATACTAATTTTCTAAAGAAACCAGATGAATACGATGAAGAACACGAAGAACACTAACCCAAAAACAATGAAAATCTTGAATCTTTGATATCACACCGAGCCTAGAAATAGGTTCTAAAAGCTCTGATACCACTTGTAAGTCCCGTGAAACGGATCTTTCAATGATATCAAACTACACCAAGTTTGTGCGGAATCCAAACTTGATGTGATTCAAGAAAAACCGAAAAGCAATTGAAAAACGAAGAACACAATACCGAATCACTTTGAAACTTGCACACGATTCTATTACTATCAACTAGCAAAACCGTCTGGTACAAGTTCCTACACCACCAAAATCGCCTCCCTCTGTAACTCTAGAATTTCTGTAACTGAGGCTCTAAGAAGTTCCAACCCTAAAACAAGTTAGAAACTTGTTTTTATACTAACTCAAGCCCAATTCCCTACATGGGCTCCCCTTGGGCCTGCTTGGCCCACATGGCCTAAAGCTTGGCCCAAGTGACCTATAAAGGTCCAAAACCTAATACAAACTAACCTGGTAAAGCCCAGTTCGTAACCATAGCCCGTTGTATTAATTTGATGCGTCAGTCTCACACTTTAGGGCCTAACAAAAACATCGATAAATATCGAATAAACCTCGATTATTACTAAGTACTCCACATAATACAACTAACGCAACGCATAAAATAGACTATCTACGAGTCAAAAAAGTCAAAACAAGAATTGAGCAAGAAGTGACAGATTGCAATCAGCAATCTTGTCTCCCTTTGACTTCAATCTTGACTTTGACTTTGACTTTCGAAACACGGGGTGTTACAGCCTCCCCTAGTTGAGGGAATTTCGTCCCAAAATTAGGCCGAAGCCATAATAAACAACTGCGGGTACTTCGCCTTCATGTCGCTTTCGAGTTCCCAAGTGAACTCTGCGCCGCGTTTGCCTTCCCATCGGACTTTCACAATTGGAATGCGCGAGCATCTGAGCTGCTTGGTCTGGCGATCCATGATTTCGACAGGCTTCTCCACGAAGTGTAGCGTTTCGTTTATTTGGAGATCATCAAGAGGTACAATTAAATCATGCTCAGTCAGGCACTTTCGGAGGTTCGACACATGGAAAGTCGGGTGAACATTACTAAGTTCCTCCGGTAGTTCGAGTCTGTAGGCGACTTTTCCGATTCTTTCCAGAATCTTAAAAGGTCCAACATATCGAGGCGCTAGTTTCCCTTTCTTGCCGAATCTGACCACACCCTTCCAAGGTGATACCTTTAGGAGTACGTAGTCGCCAACGTCAAATTCAAGGGGCTTGCGTCGTCTATCGGCGTAACTTTTCTGTCGACTCCGAGCTTTCAACAGATTGTCTCGGATTTGGAGGACTTTGTCAGTCCTTTCTTGCAGTAGCTCAGGACCGGTTAATTGCGAGTGCCCGATATCGACATTTTCTCCCGTATAAAGCCTCGAATGGTGCCATTTGAATGCTGGAATGATAACTGTTATTATACAAGAATTCGACTAACAGCAGGTAAGCATCCCAAATACCACCGAAGTCTATGACACACGAACGGAGCATGTCTTCAAGAGTACGTATCGTCCTTTCAGTCTGGCCGTCGGTTTGAGGATGGAATGCGGTACTCAGATTAAGCGTAGTACCGAGAGCCACATGAAACGTTTCCCACAGTCACGAGGTAAACCGAGCGTCACGGTCAGAGATAATGTCGCGAGGCATCACATGTCGACAAATGATCTCATTGGTGTAGATTCGGGCTAATCGTTCTACCTTGTAGTCTTCTCGTATTGGCAAAAAGTGAGCAGATTTGGTCAGTCGTTCAACAACAACCCAGATGCTGTCGTGACCTGATGGCATGCGCGAGAGTTTTGTTATGAAGTCCATAGCTATACTTTCCCACTTCCACATAGAGATCGGGGGTTGTTCGAGTAAGCCAGAGGGTCTTTGGTGTTCAGCCTTGACTTTTGAGCAAGTCAGGCACTTCCCAACGTAAAGAGCGATATCCCTCTTCATGACCGGCCACCAGTACTTGTAGCGAAGGTCCTGGTTCATTTTGTCGGCATCGGGATGAATTGAATACCGGGATTTGTGGGCTTCGTCCATCAATATCTGTTGTAAATTGGTCCTCTTAGGGATCCAAATTCGGTCCAGAAAGTGGAATATTCCATTCAACTTATTCACAAGCTGGGCTCTATCGTGGTAGATCCTTTCCTTTGCTAAAATGCGTTCATTAAAACATGCATGTTGAGCTTCACGGATGAGGGCTACGAGATCATATTGGGCGTGGGTATTGCGGATGCTGAGCATATAACTTCGTCTGCTGAGAGCGTCAGCAACGACATTTGCTTTGCCAGGGTGATAACGAATCTCACAGTCGTAATCGTTGAGAGGTTCTATGATGTGTAGTAAAATACACATATTTGTCCTGTGTGAAATGTATAATTATTGTATGGTTTTTATTTGTTTTTATTTAGTTTTATGTTTGTTTTATTTTATTTTGTGTTTTGCCAGGTCATGATGTAAAGGGAGCAAAAATGGCGAATAAAACGGAGTCCGAATGAAGAAGAAATGAAGAAAAGAACATAAATACGCGCAAGAAACAGTCAGAACTTCATCTGGACATATCCGGAGCTAGAAAATGAGTTACGGGAGCCATAATATATGCTTTTGGGGTAGCTCGACGAGAGGAATCCAAAAATAAAGTTTGCTTTTGAAGATGCCTTGCGCACCGTAAGGCTCTGACCCTTACGGTGCGCAAGGACCTGTCGGCAGACACTTTTTCATGCGAATTGGAGCAGTTGGAAGTGGAGTTGTTGTGTGGGCCTTGCGCACCGCAAGGATTACACCCTTACGGTGCGCAAGGGGTCTCCAGGAGCTCAAATCTTCACTATAAATAGCACAAGTCCGATTCTTTCAAACCATCTCACAAACCTTCGGGTTTTGGATCACCTTGGTCGACTTTGGAGCACCTTGGAGCTTTGCAATGGTCTAAGAAGCTTCCGGTTCGAGTTCTAAGCTTCCGGGTTCGGTAAATATTCGTTTTTCAGTTTGTATTTGCTTTGTATTATGTTTTCAGTTATTTTCAGAGTTTGTTCAGTTGTAATATTTAATATTATGTGTAGCTAAACTTTGAAACTATCTAGGTTATGATGAACACTTGTTAATATGTAATTTTTACCGGGTATTGTGTGATTATGGTTTGTTCTTGTTAAGTAAATAATTTAAGTTATATATTTTGGTGTTTATGCATATTTTAACTTGGTTTACACTTTGATCATTTATTTCACATAAATTCCGGTGAATGTATTTTCATAAAAAGAATTAATGTTGATATTCAAGTCCTAAATGGGTTGGGTAATCTTATGGTGGATTGTGAAATAAACCATAGAAATAATGATCAAGAATTAATCCGGTTTTAATGTTCTACTATTTTTAGCGCTGTAAGGTATAAAAATATTAATAGATCAAATTTAGTGTATTGCTAAAATTGTGTTTTGTGAGAAACTATCTTTTAGTTAAATTGTCGCTAACTTGTCTAATAAACCAAATCAAGTTTTCTTAAATTGCTTTAGACTTACAACCGAAAGGAAGTTAGTCTTTTCAAGCACTTTTCTAGAACACTAGATAACCGTAAGGAAGTCTAGTAAATCGGTAATCAAAATAAAATTTTAAAGTCACATAGTTGTCTTCCCGAGAATGATTGGGAATCCTATACGTCGTCTTTTAGGGTTTAATATCTAAAGATCCCGGTTTCATATCACACAAATACCCGGTAGAAAGTATGTTATTAACAAGTGAGATTCCAACCTAGATAGTCCTTTATTATCATAGAATTAAACATTTGTCTTAAATTGTTTTTAGTTCATTTTTATTAATTAGATTTTTAATTAATTTACTTTTCAAGTAAAACCCCCCTTTAAATAAAAAAATATAAAAATATAAAAATGTTTAGTGTGGTGTCATTTTTAGTGTATATAAATTAATTAACGTAATTCAACAGAGTCCCTTGGGTTCGATACTCGGACTTACATCAGCTATACTACACTGATCGGTACACTGCCGGATGTGTGGTTTAGGTTTAGATCGAGTCTAAGTTTATAAATTTAAAACTTAGAGTGTCTAATTTAAGGTTATTTTTAAAGTTTCTCTTTTTGTACATTATTTGTAAAAATGTGTTTTTCGTGTCGGACATGTAGTAACTGGAAGGGTTAAGTACCGTTAAGTTGGGAACTCCTGTCTAGGCTGGCATTCGTACAAATCCAAATATAAGGACCCGTTGCCTACCTGGGGACAATCCCAATGAGAGTACCGATACCTATTAGGCCAAAGCATGTCCAAAAGTTTATTTTTTTAGTTGTTTTTATTTAACCACTTTAGCACACATCAAAGTTTTTGGCGCCGCTGCCGGGGACTCTTTGGCAATTGCGTTGATTTCTTTATTTGGACTTAATTGGCATCATACGTGCTAGTTGTTTTCTTTTGTTTGAGTCGTAGGAGTCTAATTTTAAGTAAATTTTTTTATTTATTTTTATTTTCTTTTGTTTTTAGTGTTAATCATGTTTTACGATTGTGGTATACCTCACATTTCTATATTTTGTCCATATTTCCCGAGGTACTCCACACATTGTTATGATAACCCCTATGTGCAGCCGCAGCCATGTTTTTCACATGAATATTCCTCGTATCAGTATAAGGAACCATATCAGTATGAGGAACCATACCAGTATGAGGAACCATATTACCAACCTCAACAGCAAAAATCTGATGTCTTTGAGCAAGAACAGGTGGATATGATAAAAGAATGGAAACTATTCGAAGCTGAATCAGCAAGAATATGGAAAATATTGAACTCACTGGTAGAGCCGGAGATGAAAATGGACGCTGAAGTCCCACCTCCGGTTCAACAAGGTGAACAAGAAGAGAATACTGGTAAGTTCATAATTGATTTTTCTTGTAGTGATGAAGAGATAGATGCACAGCTGGCTGAATATAGGAGATTATTGGGAGAAGAAAAAGAAGAGATCACTCAAGTCACGGAGACGAAAATGGACGCTGAAGTCCCACCTCTGGTGCCACAAGTTAGTATATATGATTTTGGAAGTGACTCTGATAATGAAATAGACAAAGAAGAATGGGCTGCTTATCAGAAGATGATAGTAAAGAAAGAAGTGAATAAAGAGGAGTTAGACTTGGGAGAGTCCTTGGAAATATTGTTTGCTGAAAATGCAGAAGAAAAGGACTTAGAGAATGTGTTATCTGAGGTGGATGAGTTTTTAAAGTTAGAATTAGATGATTTGCCGGTCTATGAAGAAGTAGGAGAATTAGACCCCGAGGGGGATATAGCATTCTTTGATGCCCTACTTGAAGATGAACCGACAGAGGTGATCGAACCTGCCCCAGATAAAAAGTCTAAGTGTGAGGATCCTCTTGAGGAAGTGGTGGAAGAAGAAGAACACCACAGCTGGCCCATGGAAGTATTTATAAGTGAAACTGAAAAATCAACAAAACCACGGGAGAAGGCAAGAAAGAACTTGGATCAACAAAACTTGGGGATACAAAGATGGTATAATAGGAAGCTTCAGGCAACATTAAAGTGCAAAGACAACCATCCTCCTCATTACATGAATTTTATCAAGTTTGATCCAGGTAAGTTTAAATTCTGGTGGTCTGACCCCTTTCAAAATTTCAAAATATTTTATTATTCCACCGTTAAATTTTTAACTATTTTTGAGAACCGGGTGGAATTGAACGGGTTGGATAGGGTCCAGATCAAAGAAAAACCTCCTAATTAAATTCAAGTGTGGGGAGGTTTTGTAAAAATTTGTGTTTTTGAGTCGTTTGTTTTGTGTCGAGTCAGTACTGCTTGGGTTGTTTCTTGTTTTTGTTTATGCAGGTTTGAATCACACCACCCGTACTCAATCTCCATTCGGGTAATTTCGGAGCTGTATACCAATTTCAAGTAATTTACCAAGTGTGCTAGTCAGAGTCAAAGCTGATCGCGACCGAAATGCTATACGATCGAGCTGGATTGGACAAAAGTTTTGAACTTATACATCATATAACCAGCTAAGTCCTTTCCAATTTGTCCTTTGTCTTTTATTTCTTATTTACTTTAATTTTTGAGTTTTCATTTACACAACAATAAAATAAACAATTTAAAACAAAAATTTAAAGAAATTTTTCGTGCGTGTCCCGATCTTTTAGCACATCGAAAACAAAGACCTTTTCAAAACGACAGTCAAAACGATTTAAATGTCGAACGTACTAAAACAAAAATACATGTTTCTTTAAGTTGCGGGATAGTAGGTTGATTAAATCAAGTTTTTCTTGAAATAAAATTTTTACGGGATACCTAAGATAATGAATCAAGCTGGAAAGTTAATTGATTATGCAATGTCAATATCGACCCTTATTTTTCCACATGACAGTAAGTTTTGAGCCTATAAGTGTTTCTTACGAATACACTATTTTCGTTTCATGTGTGTTTACCAACTTGTTGCATTACTTTAGAACTTGTACGTTTTGATACATTTCAAGACCTTTGGTTTATACGTTGATACAAGTATGATAGAGGCATTAGGATCACCTTTCTGAAAAAAAAAAAAAAACCTGTTACCCAAAAATGTTATCCAATAGAAAACCAAGTTGAGCCTTTTTTCTGTTTCATTTGTTTAAAACACAACCATTTTGTGGAACATCCAAAAGTGCTATGAAAAGAAGAGCAAAACGTTATGAGAAATGCATGGGATGTGGAAACAGGTCTCACACAGGAAGATGTAGAAAAAGTCAAACTGAATCTCAACATGAATACACACTTCTAATGAGGGTGGGGGCTATTAGGCTCAATGTCGAACGGTCCATTAGAGTTGGAAGTAATGTTCACTACAGGATTGAGGAAGACTTGCTCCATATCTTGGATAATACCGGTCTTGACGATCTGACCTTAAAAGAGTCACTTGGTTTGTGTTTCGGTTTGGTGTAAAAAAAAAAAAAAAAACCTACTACGTGTTTTTCCGATTTATCATAAAATCTCCTGTTAACCACTTTCTTCCAAATAAACAACCTACCTTTTACCCTTACCTACCCACAATAAAAGTCCTCTTTTATACTACGTGATTTGTATCGACTTATAACAATTAGGTGGAGATCTGATTGACGTACAAGCTTATAATAGTCATGCTTCACAGTTCGGTTTTTGAGAGTTCACTTGAAATTACATATATATTAACCGAGAGATGAGTGAATTTCATGAGGGGTGTTGATATTGCATAAATTGATTACTTGAAGGTAAGAAAGTTTTTGTAGGTAGGTTCGGTTTCTCGTTTCATTCTCTTGAATTGTCAACCTTTTGAACGTTGTAAGTCTTGGGAAACATCTGTGTTTATTGATTTTGTAGTTCGCGTTTTAATTTGTTAAGGCTTGCGTTTTTGTAAAGCGTTTACGTGGGACATGTTGCATAGGATTTTGCTTAGGGACAAGCAAAAGGTTAAGTGTGGGGATATTTGATGTGTAGTAAAATACACATATTTGTCCTGTGTGAAATGTATAATTATTGTATGGTTTTTATTTGTTTTTATTTAGTTTTATGTTTGTTTTATTTTATTTTGTGTTTTGCCAGGTCATGGTGTAAAGGGAGCAAAAACGGCGAATAAAACGGAGTCCGAATGAAGAAGAAATGAAGAAAAGAACATAAATACGCGCAAGAAACAGTCAGAACTTCATCTGGACATATCCGGAGCTAGAAAATGAGTTACGGGAGCCATAATATATGCTTTTGGGGTAGCTCGACGAGAGGAATCCAAAAATAAAGTTTGCTTTTGAAGATGCCTTGCGCACCGTAAGGCTCTGACCCTTACGGTGCGCAAGGACCTGTCGGCAGACACTTTTTCGTGCGAATTGGAGCAGTTGGAAGTGGAGTTGTTGTGTGGGCCTTGCGCACCGCAAGGATTACACCCTTACGGTGCTCAAGGGGTCTCCAGGAGCTCAAATCTTCACTATAAATAGCACAAGTCCGATCCTTTCAAACCATCTCACAAACCTTCGGGTTTTGGATCACCTTGGTCGACTTTGGAGCACCTTGGAGCTTTGCAATGGTCTAAGAAGCTTCCGGTTCGAGTTCTAAGCTTCCGGGTTCGGTAAATATTCGTTTTTCAGTTTGTATTTGCTTTGTATTATGTTTTCAGTTATTTTCAGAGTTTGTTCAGTTGTAATATTTAATATTATGTGTAGCTAAACTTTGAAACTATCTAGCTTATGATGAACACTTGTTAATATGTAATTTTTACCGGGTATTGTGTGATTATGGTTTGTTCTTGTTAAGTAAATAATTTAAGTTATATGTTTTGGTGTTTATGCATATTTTAACTTGGTTTACACTTTGATCATTTATTTCACATAAGTTATATGTTTTTAGCGCTGTAAGGTATAAAAATATTAGTAGATCAAGTTTAGTGTATTGCTAAAATTGTGTTTTGTGAGAAACTATCTTTTAGTTAAATTGTCGCTAACTTGTCTAATAAACCAAATCAAGTTTTCTTAAATTGCTTTAGACTTACAACCGAAAGGAAGTTAGTCTTTTCAAGCACTTTTCTAGAACACTAGATAACCGTAAGGAAGTCTAGTAAATCGGTAATCAAAATAAATCTTTAAAGTCACATAGTTGTCTTCCCGAGAATGATTGGGAATCCTATACGTCGTCTTTTAGGGTTTAATATCTAAAGATCCCGGTTTCATATCACACAAATACCCGGTAGAAAGTATGTTATTAACAAGTGAGATTCCAACCTAGATAGTCCTTTATTATCATAGAATTAAACATTTGTCTTAAATTGTTTTTAGTTCATTTTTATTAATTAGATTTTTAATTAATTTACTTTTCAAGTAAAACCCCCCTTTAAATAAAAAAATATAAAAATATAAAAATGTTTAGTGTGGTGTCATTTTTAGTGTATATAAATTAATTAACGTAATTCAACAGAGTCCCTTGGGTTCGATACTCGGACTTACATCAGCTATACTACACTGATCGGTACACTGCCGGATGTGTGGTTTAGGTTTAGATCGAGTCTAAGTTTATAAATTTAAAACTTAGAGTGTCTAATTTAAGGTTATTTTTAAAGTTTGTCTTTTTGTACATTATTTGTAAAAATGTGTTTTTCATGTCGGACATGTAGTAACTGGAAGGGTTAAGTACCGTTAAGTTGGGAACTCCTGTCTAGGCTGGCATTCGTACAAATCCAAATATAAGGACCCGTTGCCTACCTGGGGACAATCCCAATGAGAGTACCGATACCTATTAGGCCAAAGCATGTCCAAAAGTTTATTTTTTTAGTTGTTTTTATTTAACCACTTTAGCACACATCATTCTACCCATCGGCGTTGACGCATATTAAGTTCCTTCTGGTCAAAGATATGTTGTAGGCTCCTATGATCGGTGAAGATCGTACACTTGGTACCATACAGGTAGTGTCACCAAATCTTTAACGCAAAAACAACTGCGCCTAGCTCGAGATCATGGGTTGTATAGTTCTTCTCGTGGATCTTGAGCTGACGAGACGCGTAAGCAATGACCTTGTCTCGTTTCATAAGAACACAGCCAAGACCAAGGTTCGAGGCATCACAATAGACAATAAAGTCATCGCTTCCGTCGGGTAAAGCGAACGGGAGCATTGCAAAGCATGTACTTGAGGGTTTGGAAAGCAAACTCGTGTTCAGTTCCCCAAACAAAAGGCTTGTCTTTATGCGTGAGAGCGGTAAGCGGCAAATCGATTTTTGAGAATCCTTCGATAAATCGTCGATAATAGCCCGCCAATCCGAGAAAAGAACGGACTTCAGACGGGTTCTTAGGCATAATCCAACTCTTAACTGCTTCAATCTTCGTGGGAGCGACGTGAATACCTTGACTACTGATGACGTGACCCAGAAATTGAACCTCCTCCAGCCAGAACTCACACTTGGAGAATTTGGCGTAGAGTCGATTTCCCTGGAGTAGCTCGAGAACCAAACGTAGATGTTGCGCGTGTTCGGCTTTCGACTTGGAATAGATCAAGACATCATCGATGAACACAATGACGAAGCGGTCGAGATAAGGTTTACACACGTGATTCATCAGATCCATGAAAACCGCGGGTGCGTTGGTTAAACCGAAAGGCATAACAACGAACTCATAGTGGCCGTAACGAGTGCGAAAATCGGTTTTGGGTATATCCTCCTCTTGAATGCGTAGCTGGTGGTAGCCTGAACATAAATCGATCTTCGAGAAACACGTAGCACCTTGTAGCTGATCGAACAAGTCATCAATGCGAGGCAGGGGATAGCGATTCTTGATTGTCAACTTATTCAATTCCAGATAGTCGATGCACATTCTGAACGACCCATCCTTCTTTTTGACAAAAAGGACTGGCGCGCCCCATGGAGAGGTGCTCGGGCGAATGAAGCCTTTATCAAGTAATTCCTGAAGCTGAATCGAGAGTTCGCGCATCTCGGATGGAGTGAGTCGGTAGGGAGCTTTAGCAACAGGGTTTGCTCCAGGAATGAGGTCGATACGAAAGTCGATATCACGACTTGGCGGAAGTCCGGGAAGATCCTCAGGAAAAACGTTAGGAAATTCTCGAAACACAGGAACGTCGTTTACACCTGGTCTATCTTTCTTTTCCTTCTACGCTACCACAATGTTAGCCAAGAAAGCTCTGTATTCCTTGCGGAGATACTTACTAGCTTGGACACATGACATGAGCTTGAGACCTTTCGAAGCAGTTTCACCATAAACACATAATACATCACCATTAGCGAGCGAGAATCGAATCATCTTATCGAAGCACACAACTTCAGCATGGTTTTCGCGAAGAAAATCCATGCCTACTATGACGTCAAAACTTCCGAGTTGCATCAGAATAAGATCGATTGGGAAGATGTGATTGTTGAGCTCAAGAGTACAATCACGAAGAACATAATTAACGGCGACAATTCTTCCAGTGGCGACTTCGACATTGAACGTAGAGGGGAGATGAGAGCGCTTACGACTAAGGAGCTTCTCGAATTCAAACGACACAAAGCAGTTATCGGCTCCAGTATCAAACAAACATGAAGCATAAATACCATTCACAAGGAACATACCATTGACCACGTTGTTGTCAGCCTGGGCTTGGCGTACATTGATGTTGAAAGTTCTGGAGTGGGCGGCTTGTTGCTGTTGCTGTTGAGGCTGCTGCTGCTGAGGCTCTTGTTTCACAACCCTGTTCGGGCACATGTTCGCGAAGTGGTTGGGATCACCACACGCGAAGCAGACTCTGGCGTTGGTCGCGGGTGCCTAAGCCGCTTGTTGGCCTTGAGGAGCTGGAAGCAGAGCTTGATGAGCAGTGGCTTGGGTTGGTGCTTGTCGGGGACCAGTACGGCAGTTGGCGGTGAAGTGGCCGTACATGTTGCAATGTACGCAAAAACGGAAAGCGATACCCACCGGGTGATGATAAGAACATGTTGGATAAGCGGGGTGGGGACCTGTGTATGCACGCTTTGCAGGTGGTGCATAGGTAACTGGTTCTGATCGGTGCTGGGCGGCTATTGAGCCGGTACGGCTTGAAGTGGAGCAACAGTAGTAGTGACAACACAGTTCTTGTTGCTGGAGCTGCTGTTGTTCTTCTTCTTCTTGTGGCGTGAGACTTTCGATGACTGTGCGGTGGCGGTTTCAGCGGCTGGTGCAGCGGTGACATGATGCAGGTTCTTCGAAGCTTTATCCCAAAAACCAGCTTTGACGCGCTTGTCGTTGATTTCAGCGGCAAGTAAGTAGGTTTCTTCGATTGTTGCTGGCTTTGCGTCATGCACAAAATCCGCAACACATTCTGGTAGGGCTCGAATGTACTTCTTGATTGTCATCTCGGGCGTCTTCACTTGATCGGGGCAGATGATGCTGAGCTGCTTAAAGCGAGCAGTCAGAGCTGCGTTCTCTCCATCCTTCTGCTTGATATGCCAGAATTCGTCCTCCAGCTTTTGGCGTTCATGGGGAGGTCAGAATTCATCCATCATAATGGCCTTCAGCTCTTCCCACGTCAGCTCATAGGCTGCGTCATTTCCGCGTTTGTACCTCTCGGCCGTCCACCAGTCTAGTGCGCGGGACTGGAAGACGCCGGTAGCGTTTAGAGTACGGAGATTTTCAGGAAATCCACTCTGGCGTAGAGTGACTTCGACGGAATCAAACCATTGAAACATAGCCGTTGGGCCATCTTCGCCAGTAAATTCCTTTGGACCACAAGCCTTGAACTGCTTGAAGCTGAAAGCAGTCTTGTGAGTAGCTTTAGGAGCTTCGGTTCTGGACTCTTCAGACGATTTGCTCACATTCTCGTATATCTCACTCACGACTTTTGCTACTTGTTTAGCGACGATAGCAGCAAGACGTTTGTCTCTCTGTTCTTGATGAGTGATTCGTGGGTGACGGGGTCCAGATGAGGGTCCGGTTGACATTGTCTGCAACAGACATCGTCTTGGGTCTCAGACATAGTATAATCGAATCTCACCTCACATGTCTAATACTACTAAAGCTCAGGAACACGCATAATCACGTAACCACATGGGCACATAATCACAGATTCATATAAGCACAAAAGCACATAAGCACATAAGGCATAGAACCACAGAAGCACATAAGCATGTAATCACAAGATGCATATAGGGACACGTAGAGCATTCTGACTGCATCTATCATCTAAGGTCTACGCACGTTCGAGAATAGCGATCGCGAATAACATATCAAATAGTATAGTATAAGGATATAGCGTAGCATAAGGTCGTCCACAGTTTAGCGATTTGTCAGCGTTTTGAGGTAGATGAGCAGTGCGAGTCGTGTGTGTCGATTAAAGCAAATATCGAAAATCGAATAAGTCATCAAAATCAAAACATATAAACAGGTAAATATGCACATAAACACATAAAATCGACGAGTATCAGAGTCAGCAGTTTACGGGCTCAGAATCGAAACACATAAAAATAGAGAATAGATTGTCTGCGGCTATCTAGACATTGGCTAACCAAAGTGGTTCGACTATTCACAAGGACCTTCAGTACACATTTGACCTTCGGAACTATGCCTTCGCCTCGAATCTGGGCGAATGGCATGCACCCCTTTCGGTTTCAGCGTGACTTCAGGTCGTTGGAGTCCGTCGAGACTTTGGTGAGAGTTTTGTAAAACCAAAATAGAGATTGGAACAAGTCGTCAAGGTTCGGGTTTCACCCCTGACTTAACAACTTCGTTCCTGTTTTGATAAAATAAAGGAGAATCCTACGTCAAAGTACGGAATTCACTCCTGATTCAACGCAAATTCTCGTGTTGGGCGATAAAAATGCGGGTTGAACAAGCAATTTAGTCGAGAGTTTGCGGTTTTCACACCTAATCTCGGCCTAATCGCTCGTTCATAAGTTCAGTAAGTTCAGTGGTAGTGTAGCGCAGGCGAAACTAGCGAGATATAGCAGTGAGTTCGTACATAATCCCTTCAGGATATGCACAAGTTTGTCTATTGGTTCCTAACTATAGACTAGGTCGTTTCTAAGACATCGACCCGGACTAGGTCAAGTCTGGCCTAATTCCCTATAGTTATGGCTCTGATACCAATTTGTCACACCCCAACCGATGGCGGAAACATCGGGGCGTGGCACTGAGCGAAACAGATTGTCCAGAAGTTTCCATAACAACTATAATTACCAAATATTTAAGCAACATGTCCCATACCATGTCATAAAAGATAACATAATTATTACAGACAAGATCTAGTCAAATTGTTCTGTTCTGACAACTCTGATTTTATTACAGACGCTTTATTGTTGATCTAGGTCTTTCCTAGCCTCGATTCATAGTAAGCAAAGCATGTAAACATCATAAGCACCTGTCACATACGTTAAAGTAAAAGTCAATACACATAGTGTAAAGGTGAGCATACAAGTTTAATAAATATAATAGAGTTCGAAATCATTTACGCATAACCAGCACGTACACAGAATGAAATGAGGCATGTTAGTTATCGACATGAACCCATCGATATCAATGACTGCGGGTTGACTACACAAGGCAGTTCGCGATACACACTCACCACTGTGAGCCATGTAACTAATTGTCCTTAACAACCCCTGAATGAACATGTGCTGAGTCCAAACTAATAGTACTACCGTTGCTAAGGCAGGTAGACAGCATTCCATGTGTAAACATAACAAACAAGCATTCATTTAGTCACGTAATACATGCAGTAACGGTTAGCGTTTAAAGTATTTGCGTAGTGTGTCCGATGTGATTCGGAATAAGTAACGTATGTAACACCCAAAAGTGCACAAAGCAAAAAGGGTTCGAGTATACTCACAGCGATTGGTGGATTGAAGGGAGCGCTAGAGAGTAAGGTTAGCCTAAACAGATTGATAGCATAACGATAAGCGACGCGTAAAACAAAACAAGAGACAGTGGGTCGAACAGCAGTCCGATCAGATGGCAGTCCGATCGGATAGTCGGTCGCTCGGGTGACAGTCTGCTCGAATAGTCATCCGATCGGGTGACCTTTCGAGTGGATTGTTTCTTCCCTTGGGAAGGACGTGTTTGTGTATGATGGTTTGACTTTTGAGTCTTTGTTGTAGCATTTTGAAAACTTAGGAGTATCTCTACCTTTCAGGTCGATCGATTGAACGACCGTTCGATCGGTTAGCAACTCGATCGGTTGGATACTTTCAGTGGGAACAAGTTCATAGCAGATTGTCACTCGATCGGACGGTTGTTCGATCGGGCGGTAACACATGTGCATTGAACATGATGAAAATCGTTTAAGCGTTGAAGTTTCAAAACATCACATAGTCAGACGGTCGGTCGATCGGGTGGTAACCCGATCGGACGGCAATCCGTTCGGTGTTCCAAAACTCTTGAAGTTTGATTTGAAACTAAAAGTGGGGCCAAGGTGTAAGTCGCTCGGGTGGCCGGTCGTTCGGGTGGCTGTTCGTTCGGACAGCAGTCCGATCGGATGACACTCTGTCCTGGTCGACCTGTTTGTCTTCTTCCTTGGCCATTCTTGTAGTTTGTCATTTTATCGAGATGATTTGATAACGTGTTAAGCAACAGAAACCTCGTCAATACTTGGTACTCCTGATCGGACAGGAATCACCCAAATCCGGCCAGTTAACTGTTCGAGACGGTGTTCCATGTTTAACCCGAAATCGGTAGTCTCGTGGATAGAATCCAGATTTTGAACCATACAACCACAAGAATGAGTAGGAAGTTGGTACAAGCTCCGATTCTATCGGTTTTGAGTGCATTGAGTGTAAAAGAGTTGAAAGAAAGTTGGAAAACCATTTTTCAATCCTTTTTCGCCTTGAATATGTTTAGATCTATGAAAGATCTTTGTTTGTTTATGTGGAAATCGGTTAGATCTAAGTTGTTCTCGGTGGATTGAGGCCAAAACATGAAGTTCCCAAGAACACCATGATGACATCATCCTAGAACACCCCAAATCTAGTGATTTCTCGGTTAAAAGTTAAGATTTAAAAGATAGAATGGTGTAGGAGTGCGTGTAGATCGAGAAAGTACGAGGTTTAGGACGAGATCTTACCGGAATCGCGAGGAATCTGAAGAAAAAAGGAGAAGATGAGCTGGTCGGATAAGAGTTGCCAAAAGTGGAAAGTTTGATGGTGACAGGGGGTATTTATAGGGTTTCCCAAAGTGGAAAGGGTGGTCCGATCGAGTGACAGCCTGGTCGAACGGCTGGCAAATCGAGCGGTAGCTCGATCGAACGGCTGGTCACTGGGTTGATCAGTCACCTGGTTCGAGTGTTTGGTGCGACGAGTTTTGCCGTTTCGATTGCGAGCGTTGCGATGCGATAGAGTTTCCTAGTCAAATTACTTTTAATCCCAACTACTATATCAACATATAAGCATCCTTATTTTGTATTCGTTTAGCGTTCGTGATTCGATTGCGATTGAGTTTCGATTGCGTTTCAATTGATTATCACAACATAACATAAATAAACATGCACAAGTAACCCATAAGGCACACACACACGTATAACTACATCTAGAACGCGTAATTCGAGTTGTGAGTGCGATTGCGATAGCGATAAAGCGATAAAACATGCGATAAATATCGAATAAACCTCGATTATTACTAAGTACTCCACATAATAAAACTAACGTAACGCATAAAATAGACTATCTACGAGTCAAATAAGTCAAAACATGAATTGAGCAAGAAGTGACAGATCGCAATCAGCAATCTTGTCTCCCTTTGACTTCAATCTTGACTTTGACTTTGACTTTCGAAACATGGGGTGTTACACTAGTGACTAACATACATCGAACATGTATAGGTTTCGACGCTATAAAACCAACCAGTGAAGTTTACGGCGCAGGATACGCAAAGTTGTGAGTTCATGTCCCCCTTTTCTTTTAACTGTTTTCAGTTTTACAACTTCGGGGGTGAAATACATGTTACAAATGTTTCGAATGTTTACAAATGGTATGTAGAATACAAAACTAAGGAATGATACTATAGATCATGTGACGAATAGGGTACCATAAGCACCATTAATCAACAATATACCAAGACCACGGAACAAAAGGTTAGATCTAATGGGTTTCAGGCAGCCACACTCTGGGCCACGTGCTACCTGGAGTGCTTTTGTGTCTCTAGTCGTTAACCGACAAGTAAATTGCCTATGGTTTGGATGCTTCCTATGTCGTGACACATGTTAGTGGCCTTGCAAACCACTAGCGATCTCGTATTCTTTACATTTACAGAACTCAGTTTCAGATACGTCTTTACAAATTACATACCATGTTTTCATACAAGTATACAAATACTCTATACAAAAATTGCATGAACTCACACCAACATTATGTTGACGATTTTCCGAAACTTACATGTGTTTCAGGAAACAAGTTGGATCTTGGGCGCTGGTGTTGTTTTCAAGACGTAAATTTCAAGTTTAGATGTCATCCACTTTTGTTTTGTATCATAACTTGAGGGTTTTGGTTGAAGCTTAAATGGCTTGTGTTAGTAACATTTCAATCTTATGAATGGATGAACATCTTGTTTTAATCATATAGTTGTTTATTATAATTGAATGCAATGATATTGAGCAAGTCACACATCATACGCTTCCGCAAAAGTCAGGGTGTGACAATCAACATATACAATTAGACATGTTACAAGTCTTCCTCTTTGTTTGATGAACAAAGTGTGGTCCGAGTTGCTTTGTTTGAATCCATACCCTTTCATTGCGAGTGTAAATCTACCAAACCACGCTCGAGGAGATTGCTTTAGACCATAAAGGGATTTTTTTAACCGACATACTTCACCTGTCTTGAAATCTGTTGCAAAACCAGGAGGAGCTTCCATGTAAACTTCTTCTGTTAATTCTCCATGCAGAAAAGCGTTTTTTACGTCAAACTGATGAAGTGGCCAATTTTCGTTTGCAGCTATTGAGAAGAGGACTCTGATAGTGTTAATTTTGGCCACTGGTGAGAAGGTTTCCAAGTAGTCAATCCCGTATGTTTGAGTATATCCTTTAGCTACCAGTCGGGCTTTGTACCTCTCAATGGTTCCATCTGACTTGTACTTCACTGTAAAAACCCAACGACATCCCATGGGTTTCTTTCCTGGAGGAAGAGTACACTTTTCCCATGTATCATTTTTCATCAGGGCCTTCATCTCTGTTCTCATTGCTTTTTTCCAGTTCTGAGATTCTAAGGCTTGTTTTACATTTGTTAGAGTATGTTCAGAATATAATGAGGAAACAAACGCTTTAGCTTCCTGAGACAGCCCCCCTGACTATGTTGGCTACCGGATAATTTGAGTTTCGAGATTCCTTCTCTGGGGAATATCGCTTGGGAGGAACTCCCCTATTTGCCCCTGGTGGCAACACATACCGTTCTGGTGCTTCCCTTGGTTCAATGTGCTCTGCTGTTGTCACCGGTTCTATGTGTTCATCATCACTATGATTAGGGAAGGCAGGAGAACTTCGTTCAGCTTGCTCCTGATGCGTGTGTGGTGTGATATATATTTAAGTATGTTTTAAACCCTTTTTACACGTTAGTCAAGTTTTAAATTTATAAAACACGATATTTTACTAACACCAAACACACATATGGGCAAGTGCACCCATCGTGAGCGTAGTATAGTGTTGGCAAGATACCGAGGTCGTCCAAGGACATAAGAGCTTTTAAAATTGAAAACAGTGTTTGAAACCACTGTTGGGTTAAAGCAGTGTTTTGAAACCACTTTTGGGTCAAAACAGTGTTTGAAACCACTGTTTTGACCCAAAAGTGGTTTCAAATCACTGCTTTAACCCAACAGTGGTTTCAAACACTGTTATAACCCAAAAGTGGTTTCAAACCACAATCAGCAGACCCAACAGTGGTTTCAAAACACTGCTTTAACCCAACAGTGGTTTCACTGTTATGACCCAAAAGTGGTTTCAAACCACAATTTTAACCCAAAAGTGGTTATTTAAGTAATGTTCTTATTTCTTATTTTTGGCATTGAAACACTTGCAGATGAAAGAGTTCTTCATAGATGAAAAGATTCTAGGTAAAAAAGATAAACCAGTGTATTATCAAACAGGTTAGGAGCCTGATATGTGGTTTACACCTAAACTGGTGTGCGAGATACGAGGTGTTGATTTCACTAAACGTAACCCTTTTTGCCGGTAAATTTATTTTTTTGTTTAGTGGGATTGAATTAAAAAGGTTTATTCGATATGTAGTAATCTTTCATGAATCTCATTGTAGCATATACTAACAGAATACTGAATTACTGATAATAGGCATTTCTTGGGGTTGTAGTCATTGCATTTGTTGGTATAAGTCGTGGATATCTTCCAGCAACAAGGTAGATAAGGACACTAATCTACAGTATTTAGAAAATATTAATAAATTTCATAAAGTTAAGCAACCATTTCAAACTTGTGTAGAGATTTTGTACAACAAGTTCTTCTCTCTTTTGAACAACAAATCCCCACCGATTCACTAAGCAGGTTCGATACTTTGTACAGTTTTTTTTTTATTTAATTTCTCATTTATTATATGTTCTTGAGATTGTTTGGATTTTGTTGAAGATTATATGTGTGTTTCGAATGGACGTGATGAAATATTCCAGTTCCGATGTGGTGGTTTTCTTCAGTTGCTACCACATGGCTACCAGCAACAACCGAGTTGGTCATGAGATTTCACGTGGTACTGAGTTTCTGAGCCTCATAAGGTAACTTGGATACTTTTATTAATTTTTATAACTATTGTTGACATGGATCTTTGCACTTTACCCAATATTTCTGATCCGAATCGCGAACCCGTAGCGTTCAGTTCGAATCTGTACCCAATTCCGATACAAGCGATCTGGTTCGCGATAGTTTAAATAAACTTGGAACTAGACGTGTAAACCGAACCGACCATTTAAATTTCCTTATCTATTTTTTTCATCATTTCAGGAATTTAAAGTTAAGTATAAATAGTTTCATTATGGATTCTAAGATAAGAGCTAATGAGGATTTCACCTAAAGACCTGGACAAAGATTTACGGCTTCACATATTCATATTTGTCAAGAAAGTGAGTTTCAAATATCCAATCATGATTACATGCTCATATTCAAGTTTTATCAATGTTTAGCAACAATTACATATTAGTAAAACAAACTCTGTATATCTTTCTTTTAATGTTTTTTGTTGATTTATTATTTATTGTGTTACTATTATAGGATCTGAGAATATTTTCAAGCAATTTCATGAAACATTTGTGATGCCGCTAAGAAAGCGTCCGTGTGCAAAGCGGCTTAAAAAGAAAGATGAGCAAGAACAAGATAGCAATCACCGGTTAATCGGAAACGGTTGTTCATCGATTGAAGTTCAGTTAGTCAGACTCATTAATTGGTAGTCGGTCAAGGTCGGACCAAATCGGTCTACATCGGATGTGATAGATATGCAGTGATTGAATGTGAGAGATTAGATAGATGTGATAAGTTTTATGTGCTATTGATCAGATCCTTGCGAGCTGTAAGTTTGTATTCAGCTGTTTTGATGTTGAATGACTATTGGTGATTTGAAATTATGGTTCATGATAGTTTGAATGAGAAGTTTCTATAGTTTGTTTGTTGGTTGAGGGTTGACAGTAGGTGTAGAAAAGTATTGACAGTTATGGGAGATTGCGAGTTTAAAGTTTTCGTTGGATTTAGTGAGATGCTAATGAAAATGATATATCCTAATATCTGCTATATTTAAACTGGAACAAGGAACTTGATATGTATATATCTAGATATATTGATGTGAAAATGCCAAGTTGAAAATTTGCATCAGTAGTGTTCATGTTGTCAAAGTCTAAGTAGGTGGTAATGGTTTATGTCTTAATCATAAATAGTTTTAAATATAAAGTAAATTTCTCGAGCCCGGGAAGCAATCCCGGGTAAAAACCTAGTATGCTTAATAAATGAACCTTAATTTGTGTAAATAAAACACCCACTCTAGTGGTTGTAGCGGATTCATGATTTCTAGTCAGTGGGGCAAAAAGGGTTAGTAAAAACCAGCACGGGTAAGAAAACAACAAAATATATAACCTTAAGGGTCTACATATTCACACACCCTAGTCCCTATTTACACACCCTCGTATACGTCTCGTATAGGTCTATACGTAGCGTATAACCTTTTTCAATTTCCAAGAGAATCTCTGATTATGTCATATTTTGTCTTATATGCCTCGTATAGGCCTATATGGGGCGTATAGACGAAAAAGACCATTTTACCCCTAAGTTAGGCCTAGACTGGGGGTAAATTGGTCTTTTTTGCCTCTCTTATATGTCTAGTATAGGCCTGTATGAGGCGTATGTATATAATGCAAATTACCATTTTAACCCTGAATTAGGCCTAGACTGAGGGCAAAACAGAGCTATAATGGTGTTTTGGACCCCACTATACGCCCAGTCTAGCCCTATATGGGGCATATATTTTTAATTTTTTTGTTTTCTTTTTTTAATATCCATAACACTGATATTAATTATAAAAAACTCATATTAATATCAATAACACTAATATTAATTATGAAAAACTCATATTAATTATAATAACACTGATATTAATTATAAAAAAACTCATATTAATATCAATAACACTAATATTAATTATGAAAAACTCATATTAATTATAATAACACTAATATTAATTATAAAAAACTCATATTAATATCAATAACACTAATATTAATTATAAAAACTCATATTAATTATAATAACTCTAATATTAATTATAAAAAAAACTCATATTAATTATAATAACTCGTATAGGCCTGTAGGTGTAGTATAGGTCTGGCATAGGACTATAGGTGTGGTTTAGGTCTCGTATACAGGTGTTGTATCATATCATGTACTTGTTATTTTTATTTATTTAAAATAGAAAACTTGTTTTTGTATAAAAGTTTGCTAAAACAATTAATATTGTATAAAATGTTTGTTTAAAAAAAAACCCTTATATACGCCCCATATAGGCCTATACGTGGCATATATGGGGCATGGGTCATATATGAGACCTATACGAGGGGTCCTATACACCCCGTATAAGCCTATACGAGGCATATAGAGCGGGTTTTATATATTTTTTCCTATTTTGGACTAGAAATAAATATAATAAAATGAGCGGGTTTTATATATTTATTTGTGGGTTTGTGTTCTATGTTGGAAGAGCTTCGCAACGAACTAAACCACGTCCAAAACGGAGCTAAGATGAATGAGATATCGATGCTCAAAGTTGGGTGTTTGAAACATTGAATGCTGAAACAAAAGGGAAAGTAGCACCTTGTCCCACATCGGAGGAGAGATGGAACTTAAATGGGTATTTAAGTAGGAACTCTCCATCCTTATTATTTCATGGAAGCACACACTAAATGTCCTCGCGAAGGGTGCGGAGCACCCTAACTCGCACGCGCGCGCGTGGCGTGGGCGATGAGGCGCAATGTGGCGCTTTTATGACGCACGCTCGCATCGCCGCGAGCCGCTTGAGAGCCGTCTTTGTATTTTTGACCACGTGCGCGTGGTGGATCACAGAGGCTGCAAGGACCAAGTGGTGAAGTGGCATGCAGGTTCGTGGCGCGCGGTTGCGCATGATGGTGGATGAAGACGGAATGCCTTTGGTGGCAATGATTTCCGACAAAAGCGCAATGATGGATGATGTCAATACTGTGACCAACACTCCAAAAGGATGGTGGGTTGATACGGGCGCGACCCGTCATGTTTGCGCAGACAGAAGCCTCTTTACCACCTTCAAGGCGCTTTCTGGAGAAGAGAAGCGGTATATGGGAAATGCAGCCACCGCCGACATCATGGGTGAAGGAACGGTGATCTTGAAGTGGACTTCGGGGAAGGAGCTCACTCTAAGCAACGTGTTGTATGTCCCGGACTTGCACAAGAATCTAGTCTCGGGTTGATTGCTTAACAAGTTTGGATTTCGTTTAGTATTTGAAAGTGACAACTTTGTTCTTACTAAACGAGGAATGTATGTGGGTAAGGGCTACGCCCAAAATGGCATGTTCAAATTAAATGTAATGGCTGTCAACAGTGTTGTAGAAAGCGCTAGGCGCTAGTCGGGCGGTGAGGTACCGCCTAGGGATTAATCGGGATTAATCGGGATTAATCGGATTGGGAGTTTTATATGTATTTTTTCAAAATTATATATATATACCCAATAATATAAAAATAATACTTCAAAATTCACATAAATACTTCAAGTTTCAGATAGTATGGTTCGATTTTGACTGATTCTGACCAATTTTGACCGCCTGGGACCGCCTGGGACCGATTTTGACCGATTTTAACCGATTAATATAGGCCGATTAATCCGATTTTTGACCGCCTAGGACCGATTTTGACCGACTTTGACCGACTCCGATTAATTGGCCGACTAGCTCAAAATTAGTCAGTAAGTAGCCGCCTAGCGCCTAGGCGCCGATTAATCGGCCGCCTAGGCCGATTTTTGCAACACTGGCTGTCAAGAACATGAATAAAATTGCTACTACTTCTACTTATATGCTTGAGTTTTCTGATTCGAATAAATGGCATGGTAGATTAGGTCACGTAAATTTTAATTCAATACGCCGTTTAATCAATTTAAATTGTATACCAACATTCCATATTGATTCACATTATAAATGTGAAACTTGTGTAGAATCCAAACTTACAAGATCATCATCGAAATCGGTTGAACAAATAACCGAACCCTTTGA
This sequence comes from Helianthus tuberosus, assembly GCA_030545235.1. Lineage (NCBI taxonomy): Eukaryota > Viridiplantae > Streptophyta > Magnoliopsida > Asterales > Asteraceae > Helianthus > Helianthus tuberosus. Next base: position 4,808 of record JARYGA010013375.1, on the reverse strand, counting down.
TTTAATTCACACTGATATTTGTGATTTAAAAGCGGTACCCACAAGAGGTGGAAATAAGTACTTCATCACGTTTATTGATGATAGTACTAAATATTGCTATGTATATTTACTAAAAAGTAAAGATGAAGCAATAAGTAAATTTATCTTGTATAAAAATGAAGTTGAGAATCAACTTCAAAAGAAGATAAAAGCTTTGCGAAGCGACCGAGGAGGAGAATATGTTGCACCTTTTGCCGATTTATGCGCAAAAAGTGGCATTGTACATGAGTGTACACCTCCTTATTCTCCACAATCAAATGGCATGGTGGAACGAAAGAACCGCACATTGAAAGAAATGATGAACGCCATGTTGATAAGTTCTGGGGTGAGCCAGGAAATGTGGGGGGAAGCCATTCTCTCGGCTAATTATCTTTTGAACAAGATACCACTCAAAAAGAGAGACGAAACTCCATATGAGTTATGGAAAAGGAAGAAGCCTTCATACAAATACTTGAAAGTGTGGGGGTGCCTAGCAAAGGTGATTGTACCACCTCCTAAGGCTCTTAGGATAGGACCCAAAACTGTTGATTGCATATTAATTGGGTATGCGCATCAAAGTAGTGCACATCGCTTTCTTGTACATGAGTCCAAGAATCCTGATGTACACGTAAACACTATCATGGAGGTGAATCCTAACATTGTGTCTTACTTTGAAAATGTGTTTCCTTTGAGAATACAAACACATGCAATGTCATTAACACCTAATTTTGAAGTAGGTGAAAGCTCATCTACACATTTCCTAAGTCGAAACAGTCAAAAAGGAATTAAAGAAAGCTGGAAAAACAATACTAAGTGTCCTCGCGAAGGGTGCGGGCACCCTAACTCCCACTCGCACACGCTCGCGCGCGCGCGTGGCGTGGGCAATGTGGCGCTTTGATGACGCGCTTTGATGACGCACTTTGCACTTCGCACGCTCGCATCGCCGAGAGCCGCCTTTGTATTTTTGACCACGTGCGCGTGGTGGATCACAGAGGCTGCAAGGACCAAGTGGTGAAGTGGCATGCAGGTTCGTGGCGCGCGGTTGCGCATGGTGCATGGGTCCTGATGTGACGTGCGCGGCGCACCGAAGTGAGCCAAAACGGCGCGGCTATGTGGCGTGCTCGTAGAGGCTCACAGGTGACGTGGCCCACGCGCGCATGGAATTGAGTCAGTGTGGCGCACGTGCGCATGGCAGTGAGCCAAAAGGACGCACCGCGCATAGGCGTGCAGACCTGGGCGCGCGCGCGCCAGTGTGACTTGCGCGCGCGCGCGCAGAAGCTTCCAGCATTGAATGATTGTGCAGTTACAGTTCAGCTTCGAAACTGACGAGTTAACGGTCTTTAACTGAGAATTAAATGACGTATTAAATTGCATTGAAGACGTTTAATGCAATTTAAACCTCTCTTTAATTCCTTTTTGACTGTTTCGACTTAGGAGCTGTATAAATACAGCTCCATACCCACTGCAGAAATACACCAGCTACACAACAGCAATTCACTTTCTCTCTACAGCTTTTCTGATCTCTTTCTTGCAGTTTCAAGGTAACCTTCGGGTTGTAGGCGAGCTCCGGCAGTACCGCTGCTTCGGCTGTTGTACCCTGGGAAACAAAACGAGTACTCTTGGGAGACTCGGAATTTGTTTTAAGGGAAGCGTGTTGAACACGTGCCTCAGTCATAGATTTTTTTTTTCTGCTTCTACTCCATTCTTGTATTTGTTTATTTCGGTTGTAATAGTATTGTTTTTCCAGCTTTCTTTGTATTGCAATCAGTAATAAAATTTGTTTATTTTATTTAAATTACGCGAACGGTTCCTACAAGTTTCGGATATCCGAATATAAGTTTTCGGATATTTTCAGATATTTTCGGATATTTTCAGATAATTCGGATATTTTCGGATATCCGAAAAAATAAAAATTAAATTTTCGGATATCCGAAATGTACGAAAAATTTTAAAATCACTATCCGAATCCAAAAAATTCGGATATCCGAATTTTTGAATATTTCGAATTCGGATATCAGATATTTCGAATCGGATTTTCGGATACGGATAGTTTTTAACACCGTTATTTTCATACATTCTTCAATTTAATTTTTTCAATTATCATGATTCATGTATTCCTTTTTAATTGGAGTTGTGTATTGGATTGTAATATTGTTTTCATATGCCTTATAGGGTTTTTCGTTGGTGAAGTTGATCGCACTTTTTTGAGTTGTGCATCAATTTTATATTTATCACTTTCATATATTTGATTAGAGGGATGGAGTGAGGGTGTTCGGAAAAGTGGAAACTATATAATGTCACGTGATATTAGACACAAATAAGTCGATCGATTCGCCTGAAAATAAAAACACTAATTATATAATGCATATATAAATGGAGAGAACAAGCTAGAAAGACACGTACACATACAACACAGAAATGCATAAACAAAATAAAAACCAACAATGACATCTAGCCTTATTTTGCCTGTTCATACCACAATCACCAAGTGAAGTAGTACACACCACTAGTCACGGTACGTATTTGTGTTCATAAAGTAAATCATTTTCTTAACATTTTGGTATCGCAACGCCACATGCCGAAGCAACCTTCTTAGCATTTGGAGAGTTGATGTACTTTCCAAGGCTAGGGTTCTTCGCGTAACCACAAAAACAAGGTTGTTGTGCCTTCAACTTGATGCAACAAGCCACAGATGGTGGTGCCCCGCTCGAGAGGAACGTTGCGCATGGAAGCAAGTCTTGCGGGTTGCAAGTTGCAGCATTCGTGTTGCCCAGAAGCACCATCACCAAAGCGCACAAAACAACAAAAGAAAATGTCTTGTTCATTGTTTCAAAACAAATCAAAGAGTTAAAAAGGAGATATGGTGATTTGTGGCTTTAATTTTCAAATGTATCAACTTTGCAATTTATAGAGGTTTTGAATAGTTTTATTGGTTACTCAATGGTTTTGGTCATAAATTTGGGGAACCTCATGTGGCATAATATATAATTTCAACGTTCCTTGACTTGGTATATATAGAAATTATTGGGGTTTGATCCTTCACTTTCGAGTTTTCTTTGGGGCAAAAGTGGAAGTGACCTTGCACCAAACTAAATCTACAGAATATAAACAATTAAACTCCAAACAATTGTCTAAACATTGAACGATATGTATGGTGATGAACTAGTTAATAGTTATAGTTGGTTTATCATCCTTTAATGAGTTATGTCTCGACTCTCGGCTAACAATGGCTGTCCAACTAGACGTTCTAAATATGTATTGCTCGGTATTTCTCATCATAGATGTTCTATCATCAGTCGACGTGTACTCTTAAGATATTGTTTCTTGAGATCGTTGTATAAACAAAACAACATGCTCAAATAATTACCAAGGGCATGTAGCCTAGTCGGGTATTAGAAAGGTGATGTTCCCCATGAGGTTGAGGTATTAGTTACGCTGTGCACAAATGATCTAGATTTTCAATAGTTTTGGTATGTGTAGGGCGGCCCATGCATGGGCCGGGCAAAGTGGAAGATCCCTATACCCACTTTCCCGATAATTAAGTTTACAACTCAATAATATTTACACCTCAATATGAATTTTAACCTCATTAAGTTTTTTTTTTTTTTTTTAAGCCTAATAACCAATAAGTCAATAACCTATTTAGTTTTGGCTTATTCAAACCCATTTCTCATTTACACATCTAACCCTATGTAACCCAACTGAAACCATAGTTGTAAAAATCTCAACTAGTCGTCGATTAACTGCTAGTCCCACCCCTACCGGCCGACTAGCAACTATCGGTTTCTACAACCATGAACACGTGAATTTAGGGGCTCATTTTTCATTTAAACCCATGAGTTTACATACCTATTTTTTTAGTCGCACAGGCCTCACTCACGAATTCTCTTAAATGACCCTAAGTAGGTGTTAGAGAATAAAAAAAAAACTAAAATAATATAATATTATAACCAAAAATAATGTGAATTTACATATTATAATTTAGTAACAAGTTATAGCATAATAGTGTTGTACCTTATGCTTTGGGGGCTTCTCAAAAAAAATTAATATTACACTTTTAACCCATAACTTTTTGATTTTTTTACTTTCAACCAAAAGTTTTCATCTTTTTCAATTTAACCTCACAACTTTTTTAGTTTTAACTTTGGTCCCCTATACTTTATATACTCCTCAAAACTTCCGTTTTACGTTTCATTCTAAATTTTACGAGTTAAAACGGCGCAACGTACGTGTGTGGTTCAACGCTTTTACGTTTTATTTTACACTACGCTCTAAATTTTGCAAGTTAATATGGTGGAACGGTGCATGTGTGGTTCAACGTTTTTACATCGTCTATTTTTCCTGTTTGATAGGTTGTCGCAACGTGCGGGTCCTAAATCGGCTTAGTTATTATTTTCTATATTTTACGTTTCGGTCTAATTTCTCCGCATTAACACGCTGCAACTTTAGTGGTGATGGTCGCTGATGGTGGTTTCGCATTAATGCTATTTGTCACGGTTTTACGCCCCCGCCGCAACGCGGGGGACTTAATACTAGTTCTCATTAATTTACATTACCAATGCATAATTGTGTTTTGTATGTTGAGAAGAACCACTTATATGTTTACGTGATTTTACAACTATCAAGTCTGATCTATCTACTCATAAATAAAATGTTTGTGTAGTATTTTATCCTTTACATGTAAAATAAATAAAATGGAAAAACTGATAAAATGATCAAAATTCAAACCGAAAATCAACATAAACTAGATGTAAGCCCCGCCGCGTTGCGGCTAGGGCATACAAATTTAG
>JARYGA010013374.1:0-28921 GCA_030545235.1 Helianthus tuberosus | reverse complement strand
CGTCAATTTTTTAAATCCATCCATGCCGATTCTTGGTCTAGAGTGTATTGGTTCTTTGAATTTTTCTTTAAAAGCCAACATGAATTTTTCTTTAATTACATTTGCGTTTGTGACCCAGTTCCCTTCTATCCATAGACCGTTCACCCTATTCCTTGTTTTATGACTGTTTACTACCGAGTGAAAAAACGTTGAGTTTTCGTCTCCCAAAGCAATCCATTTTATCCTTGATTTTTGGATCATATCCTTCGCTTTTGCTTTGTGCCATTCCTTTACCGTTTTCTTGTACCCTTGCCAAATTTCTATCTCCTGCTCCGTCAGACTTCTTGTTTCTGCCTCTGTCTCTATTTTTTGTATGTTCTCATTTGCTATGGTCAGTACTTCTTCCTCTTTTGCCTTTTCATTATTTCTCCATATTTTTAACTCGTCTTTTATTGCTTTCAGCTTCCTGCCCAAACGCTCATCCTTAAAAGCTGATTCACACTCTTTATTTATACCCCTTTTTACTGCTACATCAAACCCTTGATTTTCCATCCAGCTATGAAAAACGCGGAACGGTATTGGGCCGAAATTATTAGCTTCTGTTGTTAATATTAACGGACAGTGGTCAGATACATCTCTATTTAGCGCTAGTAGAGTTGCATCTGGCCATCTCATAATAAATTCTTCACAGACAAGTACCCTATCAATTTTGCTTTGATTTCTCCCATCTCCTGACATAAATGTATACCTCCTTCCCCCCATATTATACTCTTGTAACCCAGCATTCATTATGAAACTGTTAAAACATAATGCTCCCCCTACATCAAATTGTGAGTTAAATCTATCTTCTGGAAATCGTACCTCGTTGAAGTCGCCCAAGAGAACCCACCTACCCTGTATTGACTGTTTCAGTAATAGTAATTCATCCCACATCTGCCTCCTATTGTTTTGTATCGTCGACGCATATACATTCACCACTACCATATCCTCTTGTTCCCCTGTAACTTTTCCTTGGACTAAAATAAAGTTATGTGCTAGTATTTCAGATTCTTTTGTAAAAACCCCTGTACTCCACATTGATAATAGTCCCCCCGATCTTCCTACTGCATTCACTTTAACATAATCCATTGCTGAGTTATCCCAATACCTCTTTATTATTCTTTCAGGAAGTTCGCTGAATTGGGTTTCCTGAATAGCAACGAAATTTAAACCATATTTTGCTAACAATCCTCTAACTGCCTTCGCTTTCCCCGCCCCACCTGCTCCCTTTATGTTGAGGGTGCAAAAATTCATTGATAACCAATTTCCTCCTGTTCCTCGATAATCACCTTCCTGATTAGATCTTCTTTCCCAATCAGATCGACGAGCACTGTTGTTCCTACTTCCTTAGTTCGCAACACCTCGTTGTTTAGCTCCACTTCTATCTGCTTTTCAGTTGGTCGAGATTCTTCTATGTTTTGTGTGTCTTTTACAAGGGTTTCGTCTGACTGCGTCTCCTCTTCCCATTCGGAATTATATCCGTCTTCCGGAACCGATCCTTCATCGTTATCGTTAAACAGATCATTGATTATTTCTTGGATTCTTACATCTTTTTTGCTTTTCCTCTTGACTTTTAATGGGATCTTCTGTCAAAATGGAGGCCTTGAACTCTCCGCCACTTCTATGTTAATATCAGGGAATTTTCCTTTATTTATCTTCGAATTAGGCTTTAAACATTGGGCTCTTGCCTTAGCTAAACTAGCCTTTTTTCTCTTTTTACTTTGGTTATTTACCGGCCCATCACCTAGTTCATTTATATTTGGCCCATCATTATACGTATGTTTGGCCCCACCATCTTGATTTGTGTTGTCTAAATTAGGTTGCAAGTTACTGCCCACCTTTTTGGAGACATTACTTCCATCATTAATTATGTTTTCATTTCCCATGCATTCTATCGTTGGGATGCTGATCGTTCCAAATCCGGTTTGTGCGGTCGTTTCCACTCCCCTTTGATTTTCTACCTTCTCGTTCTCCACCACCGGCGACTCTTCTTCTTCCGGCAGTACCTTCAATTTTTCCGGTGGGTCTACAATGTGTTCTTCGACCACCATTTTTTCCGGCTGATCATCGGCGTTTCCGTTATTTTCTCCACTTTTTCTTTCACTTTGACTATTTTCATCCAAGTTCGTTGTTTGTACCTCAAATGTTGTTCTTCTTCTCATCATCCACCCCGGTACCCAATTTTCTTCCACCTCCGATATCCAAGCCTTGAACGTGTGGTTCTTCCACTCTATTGGTATTGTTTCCTTGATACATCGCCCATGATCCATCACAACTCCTACAACATCGAATTGTAGATTTAGGTCGAATTCATCTGCTTCAGAACTTTGAACTACTCTCCCGTATTTTCCCGCTATTACGTTCGAAACTTCTTTCATCCATAACTGGATTGGTATTCCCCTAATCATCAACCATGCAATCCTCTGGTATGGTAACATCTGTCCTCTCCACACTTCTACCGAATGAAACCAGTTTCTCCAAAGTTCCTCTTTTTCTCTCATAAACCCCTCCATATCCTTGCCATATTTAAATGTAATGAGTATTTTTAATCCCCCCAAGTATCTTATTATTCCACTTACTGGTTTTAGCTCCGCGATGCATTTATCCGTCTCCTTAAGATGTTTTATACTATGATATTCGCATATCACCGCTTTATTGTTCCATTCTTTGTAAGCTTCTGATTCATTTGCAAATCTAAGTGTGTTCTCCTCATGTATTTGCACTTTCTTCCTCTTGACCATATCCGCATATGACATACCTTTTTTAATTCCTTGTTGGTTCTCTTCACGCCTGGCGTTCCTGTCTTCCGGTTTAAATTCTTCTTTCCTTACCCAAGTTTCTTGCTTTTTCTGAGTTGGTTTGTTGACAACTTTGACAAACCTTGCAACCTTAGCTTTGACCCTCCATCCATAGAACTCAACCTGGTTCAGAATCTTGGCCATCTTATCTCCGTCTTTTACATTAACAAACCTGAGGAAACCAAAACATTTGCCCCACTTATCCCTTTTTCTTGCAATATACGCATCCACCAGGTGTCCGAAGTTCCTGTATTCTAGCCAAAATTCTCCGTCCGAAACCTTCGGGTGAATGTTTGAGATATAGAAGGTTATGGCATCCTTTCCCGTGTACTGTTTATCGTTCGCTTGGTTATTACTTCCGTTGCCTTGATACCTCTCCCCGAATTTCAACCGGTTGTTTCCCACACCTGAACTTTCTCCTGTTTCCCTCCCCATCTCGACGATAGACAGGACCACCGGAAAACCCTAGACGCGAATGGATGCGTCAATCGAACTATTAGAATGGAAGGTTATATCTAAACCGCTACCAATAAGCGAATCGATTAAACCTCACATGCTAATATTTCTCAATCTTCATCGTCGAGCAATCAAGACGAATTCCGGCGACTGTTGGTTTTTTCGTCAGAGAGAGAGAGAGTTTTTGTGTGATGTGTTTATTACATGGGTTGAATAAATATTATTTTATATATTAAATAATAAAAAAAATGTTGTATTTTTAAGAACCCCGTGTATTGTACGGGTTGAGTAAATTTAATTTTATATATTAAATAATAAAAAAAGTTACATTTTTAATAACCTCATGTGTTATACGTGTTCAGCACATGTAATTTTATATACCAAACAACAAAAAAGTTGTATCTTTATAAACCCTATGTATTATATGGATTGAATAAAAAAAACTCGTGTATTACACGAGTTGCATAAATGTAATTTTGTATAGTAAAAAATAAAAATGTTAGATCTTTAAAAAACCTCGTTTATCACACGGGTTGAATGAATCTAATAAAAATTTGTATCTAAAAAAACTAGTAGATATACTCGATATACGATGGATGGGGTGATTGCGGTGATGGTTCTTATATATGTCACGTAAACATAGTGATTACCGTATTTGAATTGAGAGTTGAACACGAAAATAAAAATATAGAACAAATAAACATTGATTAATATTTTTGTTTACCCCTTATAAACATTTTTTAAATAGGTTCTACCCTTAACTACTTTAGTTTAATAAAATAAATAAATCATTTACATTAAATATTTAGCGTACATCTTTTGTTAATTTTAGGATAAATAATTTTGAAATCTTATAAATATTTTAAAATATTAGATTATCTTCTATACGAATTGTTTAAATTTATATTAAATTTAATTTTATAATTATCTTTTAATTGATATTATTTCAGGATAAATAATTTTGAAATCTGATAAATATTTTAAAATTTTAAATTATCTCCTATACGAATTGTTTAAATTTATATTAAATTTATGTTTATAATTATCTTTTAATTGATATTAATTATTTATAAAAAATAGATGGCTTCAATGAATGACATGTGTCCTCCCAATGGTTTCTTTTATTATATAGTATAGATTCACTCATCATTTGATACCAAGGTATATTAGATATATATATTTTTTGAATGGCAAAGTTGGATTACTGGAGTAGCATTGTGTCACCAGCAGAACCACCCGACCATATCCATCTCCACGAGGCATAATGCTTATACACTAATTCAGGAGGAAATTCAATAAATATGGGAAATCCTCTCTTGTAGGAATCGAACCCAGGACCTATTGGTCCCAAAGATTTATCCCACCCCCAAGATCCACTAGACTATAAAGCTATGAGCATATTACATATTTATTATTCATGTCTTTTTTATATTCGTAACATGTGATGGTAATTATACACCCCCAAAAATTGTTTGACATCTTTATAAAACGCGCATAACATTATATGAGTCGTATATGGTTTTTTACTTACATTAAATAATGCTATACTACAACGTGTATAGTGATATACGCGTCGTATAGAATTTTTATGTGTAGAACTACTATTTTACAAACTTCTTTATACGATATTTATAGTTTTAGAAAGTTTTTAAAAAAAATCTAAAAATATTAACCATATGAGACTATACGATATGATACTATAATATACTAAACATATACGATACTATTGACCATTGTGATCCATCAAGGCCTAATGTGGTTTGTTAAGGTATATATGATTTACTAGTGTACACTGTAAACCATTAAGGCAAATATGGTTCATTAAGACGTACACGATATACTAATGTCTTTTGTGATCTATTATGGTCCAATATGATCTGTTAGGACACATATGATTTATTATTGTCCATTGTAATCTTTTAAGGCCTAATATGCTCTGTTAAGACATATATGATATATTATTGTCCACTGTGATCCATTAAGGCCCAATATGTTCCATTAAGACGTACATGATTTATTATTATCTTTTGTGATCCATTAAGGCCCAATATGATCCGATAGGACACATATGATCTATTATCGTCCACTATGATCCTGTAACGCCTAATATGATCTGTTAAGACATGCATAATATATTATTGTCCACTGTGATCCATTAAGGCCCAATATGGTCCGTTAAGACGTATATGATCTGTTATTGTCCATTGTGAATTTGTCGTATATATAAATTATTTTTCTCCAAAAATGATATATTTTATATTTATTTGAGAAAATATATCTTTCACCCCAAAAATATTATATTGCGTGTTTGTGTAAGAAAATATATATTTCTTAAAAATAATATATATCTTCTAAAAATCTCAAGAAAAATATATATTTTTACTTGCCCCAAAGATAATATATTTCCTTCTTGTCAAAAGTTATGAAATATTTTGTAGTAATCATGAAAATCCCATTTTCATTCCCTTGATGTCCAAAATATTATTTACCAAAATATACACATGAACAATATTTCCGAAATATTTTGTGAGTTATATTACTTTGTTCGGTTTTACCGGTATTTTGGGTATTCTTGTATATTCATATTATTGGAATTTTGTTAATATTTTGGATGGTAATTCTTGCTACTTTGGTGAGTTATATCATTTCAAAATCCAAAAATAATATAACTAATACACATAATATACAAATAATCACACACATGGTGCCTTCTAAATATATATTTCCTAAATACATATTTAGTCACTTTTATTTGTAAAAACCAACCTCCAATATTTATAATTTTTGTAACAAAAATTATGGCAAAGTTTATGTAAAACTCCATGGTTTAGGATATACTTGTAAGTGTTTGTTTAGAAATATTTTTTTTCTAAGTGTTTATATTTTTAGAAAAACTTTGCCATAGTTTCCCCTAAAAATGGAGGTTTCCATGCTTTCAAGCATATCATTTTCTTTTGTAAAAATCATCACAATCAATAATATACAACCTTTACTTACCAATTTTGCCAAAAACATAAACTAATACTTCATGAACTTGAAATTTCACAACAATTTGTAGTAACTTACTAGTGTCATTAGTAAGCCTTGTTATCCTTTAAAGTGTGATTGATTCTTTAAAAACTTTATTTTTAAAGAAGATTGATCTTTACAACTTATGAGCATGTTTTCTAAAAATATTTCTTTATGAATTCTTCTTGTTACACAAGTGTTTCTACACTTGTTTAACCACCAAAAATAAGGTTTGTTTATGTAAGAACCAAGTTTTAGTAAAACTTATATTTTTAACTTGGTTTCTTTAGAAATCATCCATAAATCTTTAGATCTACAAGTATTACTACTCACTTTGATCATTATTTTTCAAGAAAACATTTTGTTCTTTCAAGTTCATGCTTTATGTGTGGATGATCTATCATCCTACAACATCTTCATCCTCCCATCTTGCTAGATTATGTTTCTAATCATGATCTAGCAAAATCATATGATGATCAATATCAAATACATGTATGAACAACAAACATCAAGCATAACAACTCATATTCATCAAGATCTCTTCATATTTTAAGCTTATGTTTAAGTTTACTTCTTGTGATTCTTAGTATTCTTCAAGATTATGTCTGGTTTCCTTCAGTAACCAAAACTGCCAATGTGGAAATGGGAACATATTTCCCGGGATTTCATTACCGGTTTACCTAAAACTCAAAACCAGAAACGATACCATTTGGGTGATCGTAGACCATCTAACCAAGTCTGCACACTTCCTTGTGATCAAGGAAACCAACAAGTTTACATGACCATATGCGAAATGGACAAGTTCAAGCAATTGAACTTGGTTTCAGCGCAATCTGATAATAAACGTATGTATCGACAAGGGAATTTCGGCATGGTTGTAAAGATAAACCATGTATGTAGCTTTGAAAGAAAAGAAGTTTCAATAAAGTGTGTTGACTTGATAGCAAAAGAGCCAAAAATTACAATAATGCAGGTCCTTCGAATCACAAATAAATAATTAGCTTTAGCAAATAATATTTGAACTTTGATGAAGCGCTTATTCGAAACGAAACCACATGCATAACAAATGGTGCATGTGTAACATGTGAATTTCCAAGAAATGAAACAATGGGTATTTGCTAAAATGAATAAATGATCAAGTATTGGGACAAAGGAGTGTTCGCTTTAATGAAGAAAATTGTCATGATGCAACTACCATTAAGAGGAGTAGAGATGCAAAATCTACTCATTAGAAGCAAAAGTGGAAGTTTCAATAAAAGAAATCCAAGTACGCCACTGGTTTGGTTAACTACAATAGCCTATTTGACAGAATAATGGTGTCTGCCCGAGTTAATAGACGTGGTTTTTACGAGATAATTTATAATGGGCTTTGACATAAGTCCCCGAGAGTCCTAAATACACGTTTCCTAGATTCTCAAAGTTTTGTACTCTGTGTATATCTGTTTTGTGTAGCGTGTATAAAACACAGTATTAGTGTACGTTTAAAACAAATTATTGACTCACTATTCCTCGGTATACTTTCTTCCCGAATTCACAACTAATGATACTCGATCAACGATCAATCTTAGAATAGTAGTTGGATCCTTGCAGTTAGTTAAATAAATCGTAAAGCCTCAGCGGGGGATACCAGTTCTTAATGGTTGGCTTGTTCAGCTCTTGGTAATCGATGCTCATTCGAAAGTTACCACCCTTCTTTTCGATGTGCAACACTAGAGTTCCCAAAGCGAGAAGCTTGGTCTTATAAATCCCTTATCTAACAGTTCCTGAAGCTGCGTTGACTACTCTTGCATCTCTGAAGGCGCAAGTCAATAAGGTGTCTTAGCTACAGGCGCGACGCCTGGAACCTAGTTAATGTGGAACTCGACTTATCATTGAGAAGATAATCCTGTCAAGTCTTCGGAGAAGAGTTCAGGATATTCCCTTATCACAGAGATACCTTCGAGTTTAGGTTCTTCGGCTTCTTTGTCCATGACATGAGCCAAGAAGGCAATACACCTTTTACGCAAAAACTTTCGTGCCTTCAAACAACTAGCAATTTGTAGAAGCGTATCATGCTTCTCCTCATGAATCACGTTCGTCTCTTCACTCGCCATCGGGCTGCAGAAAATCTTCTTGTGACATACGATCTCAGCTCGGTTACTCAACAACCAATCCATTCCATCTACTACGTCAAAACTTCCCAACTCAACTGGCAGCAGATCAAGCGTAAACTCACGCTCTCCAAGCTCTATCACATAGCCTCAAATCACTTCAGTAGCTTCCACTAGCTTCTCATTAGCTAGCTCTATCGAATACGGGATACCTAACTTACTTGCTCCTAAACCAAGGATACTCTTAAACTCTAGAGATGCGAAGCTAAAATTGGCAACAGTATCAAGCAGCGCAGATGCATAACGTTGACTAATATGGGACGTACCAATAACCCCGTTTGGATCCTGGCGTGCTTCCCTAGCTCCGATGTTGAGCTTTCATCAACGTGCCTGAGTGTTTTTAGGGCAGTATTTCCTGAAATGCTTTTTTTGTTTCCACAGTTAAAAAACCCTTGAGCACGTTTTTGTTTGTCATTCGTCCTGCCTTGATAGTCGTTGTTGTCGTTGTTTCCTTCGTGATTCCCGCTACCATCTTGGCCTCCATTTCCACGTTCAGTACCTTGCCTACAAGTCTCCTTGACATGCCCCCTCTTGCCACAGTTATCACATTTTCCATATTTACATCACCCGACATGATAACGTAGACAATTGTCGCACTTAGGTAGGATACCCATGTACTTTTTTCCCTTTTTGGTCTTCTTCTTGTTACTCGCCCAAGTACCCTTCTTGAAAAATTTACGAGCTTCCTCTTGTTATCTCCAGATGGCTCCACAGGAGTCTCCTTTTTATCCTCCGAGGTGGAAAATTCTCCCAGTCTAACCACTTCTTCAGTGAGCGCCACACTTAAGTCGATAGCATCGGTAATCGTCGGAGGTTTAGATGTTGTCACCATGCTTAGAATCTGAGGTGCCAATCCCCAGATGAAGCGTTCGATCATCTTAAACTCTGGTTCCACCAGACGTGGAGCAACTTGTGATAAATCATGAAATCTCTGCACATACTCAGCTATCTTTGAACCTTCCATTCTCAAGTTCTAGAATTCAGTTTCCAACTTCTTGATTTCTGCCCTCGAGCAATATCTCTTACGCATCAGCTCTTTCAGTTCGTCCCACGTCAAATCATACACAGCAGCCTCGCCCAACGTCTGAACCTGAAGGTTCCACCATGACAGAGCCCCATCTTGAAATAGTCCAGATATGTACGTGACCTGATGCTCTGAGGTGCATTTGCTCAAACGCAGAACAAAATCTGTCTTCTCAACCCAGCGTACGAAGGCTACGGCACCCCAGTAACATCGAAATCCTAAGGCTTGCAGCTCAAGAACTGCTTGTAGGTGCAGCCTGCGACATAAGCAACATCATTCACATGAGGTGCTAGCAAAGCACACTTGGAAATATCCAAACATTTTGTAATGTGTCTTAAGTGACTAAACATTACCGTTGGGTGGGTTATTTCCTGAGGTACCTCCGCTGGGTTCGGAGCGAAGGACCTCGTGTTGTGCGATGGCCTGTGAGATGCGTTCTTGTAGCTCCGCCTCTGTCGTCGGCAGAGGATTGTTGGTATCGGTGTTCCTTTGAAGTGATATCTTCTAAGAAGAAGATCGGTTAAGTTAGGTCATATTAAGGACACAGGCACATAAACCCCTACTTAACGAATAAGACCTAAGAGGTGTGTATACATATGTATATAAGCAATCGTCATAGCAAGCAATCACATAACATCACAATTATAGCACAAACATGTAGATGGGAACATATTTAATGAGAACATAACAAGCAAGCACGTTGTTGATTTACATGTTTAATGGGGAATATGATGATTGGGCTTTCATTATTTACCGACCATAATCATATTGTCTACAAAGTGTATCACATCAAAAAGGGACACAGGGTCACCCTACCCTTGTCCAATAAGTCTATCAGTGTATCAAAATCACGTGGTCAAAAGTGGTCTTCAAAACTCTCCACAATCTCGGCTCATTAGTAGTGCTTTACCCAAAAGTAATGCAATCCGCATAAAACCAAAAGCCAACTATACTGATGACTGAGGTGGAGAAGGGTAGAAAAGCAAACTGCTAACGTGTGCAAGCTCCTCCTCGAGCTCGTATACACGTCGAAGTAAATAACTGATTTGCGGCTTGATAGTAAAGAAACGAGCATCAAAACCTAAGAAAGGTGTAATAGCAGCAGGTGAGAGTGCAAAAGGAGACAGTGATGAATGTGGAGGATCATAGTATACTGGTATAGACAGGGTGGAGGACATGGTGTCAGCTCAAGCTCCAAAACTCTGCGACTCAAAACCTCAAACTGTAGCTGATGTGACAGAAGCAACTCATCCCTTGTGTAACCTCCATAATGTGAGGGATGGTAGGGGTCTGAAATCAGCATAGCGTATGGTAGAAACCATCGGAATGGCTCATCCAGCGGTGAAGAAATGAAAGGAGCAAATGGTGCAGCCTGAGGGATCTATGGAAAAGCAGCTGAAGCAAAAGAGATCGTCACGTGAGTGCTGACCAGAAGTACCTTCCCGGGGTGCGGGTATGTCCTGAAAGAAAAACGATAGGCATGTCGGTGCGATGGACGTCGGTCTCCATAGTGGGAAAAGGAGCAACATCAGACTGACCCAAAAGGAACAGGAGCTAGCTCAGGAGCAGGCTCTGGGTCGTGTGGAGGTGTGGGATCTCGAGCAGGTGATAGTGCGGCAGACATAGCAGTGTCGTCGTCCGAGTCAGTAGCAAAGAGCTGCAATCCGGCCATCTGTAAAGCTGAAGGTGCCACAGACTCAAGGGAATCTGAGATAGAGTGCAAACTAGAATCAGAGGACAACTCGATCACAGAGGTCTCAAGAAGTGGAATAGCAACAACGTTCTCATCTAACTTTCCATCATCATGGGCGTCATCAGGAGGACCATCACCAAACAAATCAACGTCATCATCAAATTAATCGTCGAAAGGCAGAAGGTGTGGGATCTCGAGCAGGTGATAGTGCGGCAGACATAGCAGTGTCGTCGTCCGAGTCAGTAGCAAAGAGCTGCAATCCGGCCATCTGTAAAGCTGAAGGTGCCACAGACTCAAGGGAATCTGAGATAGAGTGCAAACTAGAATCAGAGGACAACTCGATCACAGAGGTCTTAAGAAGTGGAATAACAACAACGGTCTCATCTAACTTTCCATCATCATGGGCGTCATCAGGAGGACCATCACCAAACAAATCAACGTCATCATCAAATTAATCGTCGAAAGGCAGATCCTAGGGAGGAATGACCACGAGAGGTATGGCATCGAGGATCGGAGCCATGATGGGCTCACCATCGGAATGACCAGTGATGAGGTGGTCATGGACTGAAACAAGAATGACAAAAGGATCCTCGTCAGGGAAGCCATCAGCAAGGGTAAATCATCATCAAATTCTGGTAGTCGTGAACGGTTGGAAGTCGTCCTTGTCCTCGGACAGCATGTCAGGATCACTCTCAGTGTCTGACGTATATATCTCTGGCGCAGGTGCAATCTCATTATCTGTGACGGTGGCCAAACTGTCACACCCTGACTTTTGCGAAAGCGTGATTTGGTGTGACTTGCTTAATATCATTGGATTCAACCATAACAAACGACTATATGATACAACCAAGGTGTTCATCCATAGATAGTTTCCAAAACGTTACAAGCGACATTGTTTTCAAATCCCAAAACACAGACTTCAAGTTCAAAATACAATACCAGCAAATTTTAGATCCATAAGGACTTCACAAAAGACACAAACAAAATAGGTTTCGAGCCATGTATCTTATCCAAGATAAAATACATAACCCAAACACTTCGACTTCGGATGACACCTTTTATTAGAGACATGACTTGTAAACTCCAATGCCCACCAGATCCATACTTAATTTCCTGAAATACATGTAGTTTGAAAACAACAACAAAATTTGAGCGAGTTCATGTGTGTGTTTGTGAATAAACCTTTGAATCATTTGTAAGTATGTATGTACTTTGTAAACTGGTATGAAGCAACAAGGAAACAGACCAATTAATGTGTAGCTAATACATTAATATATGTGACATGGTGCAGGAAGGCTCAAACCTAGCAAATTTTGTCTCCGACAATAAGACATAGTCACCACATGGTCCACTCGACGGACTCATGGGTGGGGCTCGCTACACCCAAATAGATCTATCACTTATGTCCCTCGGTCCTACTATGAGGATTAATGGTCTTAAGAGTGCGCCTACCCATTCACGTGATCTAACAGTATTTTTCCTTAGCTAACCATACCATTTGTAATTGTTTGTAAACATTTAGTAACATGTACTTCACCCCCGAAGTTATAAAACTGAAATCAGTTAACAGAAAAGGGGGAACATGAACTCACAGGTTTGCGTTCTTCGAATCCGCCTGTAACTCAAAGTTTCCTCTGGTGTACATGACTACCTACATGCGTACTACGGTCCATTAGACGGGTAGGTCGTGCCTTAACCTTGGTCTTGATTAGTGTCTTGAGTTACGTTAGTTTGTGTCATCAATGTTATTCCAAGTTATATAATTATTTGTCAAAATAATAAATATTTTAACTTAAATTATATTTATTAAATTTTGGAATAATTGTTAAAATATTATATTTTAACTTGACACACTTATGTATTGCATATGTATATCCTTCCCAAGGATGGGTGTATTTGTATTTGTATTCTTATACTTGTATATTTTTGCCATGCATTAGGGTCGTATTCCGGTGTGTATTTATACGTATGAGAATACGTATTTTTATTGTATTCATTAAGTATTCTTATACTTAATTTCGTATTAATTTTTCCGGAATATTATCCTTAATAAGAGTTCACCATATCCTTAACAAGAGTTCACCAATATATTTTCAAAATATACATTTTAAGAAATAATATTTATAATTATCCTTTTGCAAAAATAAGTGTATTTTCATATAAGTTCCAAAAATAATATATTTTCAAGTCTAACTTAGAAAATATATATAAACTTATTTTTCTCCAAAAATGATATATTTTATATTTATTTGAGAAAATATATCTTTCACCCCAAAAATATTGTATTTCGTGTTTGTGTAAGAAAATATATATTTCTTAAAAATAATATATATCTTCTAAAAATCTCAAGAAAAAATATATATTTTTACTTGCCCCAAAGATAATATATTTCCTTCTTGTCAAAACTTATGAAATATTTTGTAGTAATCATGAAAAACTCATTTTCATTCCCTTGATGTCCAAAATATTATTTACCAAAATATACACATGAATAATATTTCCGGAATATTTTGTGAGTTATATTCCTTTGTTCGGTTTTACCGGTATTTTGGGTATTCTTGTATATTCATATTATTGGAATTTTGTTAATATTTTGGATGGTTTAGGATATACTTGTAAGTGTTTGTTTAGAAATATTTTTTTTCTAAGTGTTTATATTTTTAGAAAAATTTTGCCATAGTTTCCCCTAAAAATGGAGGTTTCCATGCTTTCAAGCATATCATTTTCTTTTGTAAAAATCATCACAATCAATCCACAATCAATAATATACAACCTTTACTTACCAATTTTGCCAAAAACAAGTATAAACTAATATTTCATGAACTTGAAATTTCACAACAATTTGTAGTAACTTACTAGTGTCATTAGTAAGCCTTGTTATCCTTTAAAGTGTGATTGATTCTTTAAAAACTTTATTTTTAAAGAAGATTGATCTTTACAACTTATGAGCATGTTTTCTAAAAATATTTCTTTATGAATTCTTCTTGTTACACAAGTGTTTCTACACTTGTTTAACCACCAAAAATAAGGTTTGTTTATGTAAGAACCAAGTTTTAGTAAAACTTATATTTTTAACTTGGTTTCTTTAGAAATCATCCATAAATATTTAGATCTACAAGTATTACTACTCACTTCGATCATTATTTTTCAAGAAAACATTTTGTTCTTTCAAGTTCATGCTTTATGTGTGGATGATCTATCATCCTACAACATCTTCATCCTATCATCTTGCTAGATTATGTTTCTAATCATGATCTAGCATGATCATATGATGATCAATATCAAATACATGTATGAACAACAAACATCAAGCGTAACAACTCATATTCATCAATATCTCTTCATATTTTAAGCTTATGTTTAAGTTTACTTCTTGTGATTCTTAGTGTTCTTCAAGATTATGAGTATGATTCTTCTTTTAACCACTTAAAATGGAAGTAAAATAACAAGATCAAGATTCTTACCACTAGCACAAGGCTAGGGATGATCAAGTGAAGAAAACAAGTGGATAAAAGCAAATGGTGAACGTCCTTCAACTTCCACAAGCTCCAAGCTTCCTCCTTCTTACACCTTTGTATACATGTAGAATGGATGGAAGATGATTGAAGATGATGGATGGGTGTGGAGGGTTCTTGTCCATGAACTATGGGAGGAGGAAGAAGAAGAAGTTCATGTGGTGTTTAAGTGTGAGAATGAAATGGTGAGGTCTTGTGGTTAATTTATAAAAGCTTCAAACAATTAAGTATCCATAGGTTTTTATGTTTAGGAAAGTTTAGACAAGATCTAATAAATTATCAAAATAAAATCTTGAGTGGGCCATGCTTAGTTGGCCGATTATAGGTGGGGGGGTCTAGGCATAGGTCCAAATTAGTTAGTTACTTAAATAGTTAGAAATCAAGTATTAGTTAGGTATTGTAGTTACTTGTTGTTATATGATGTGTTAGGATGTTTGGGGATCATGATGTCACGGCCCCCGGCCCGGTTTGACCCGTTCCAGGAGCCGCGGGACAGAAATCCCGTGGTATTTATTTTGGCAGCGGAATTATTAACAGGATCGTTAAAACTTGAAAATGTCCGATTATTTTATTTCATAATTAGGGATAAACCCTGTAATTTACAATAAGGGAATTTCACTGGGAAATTCCTATTTTGCAAAAACATGTTTATTTATTTAATCAAGCCACTTCCTCAAGCGTGTAGTGCTACACGGCACTTTTTCCTTGATCACAGCAGATCACCTGAAACATGTTTTAAAAATGTTTTATCAGCAGGGAAATACTGGCGAGTCACTCATTTGCACAAAATGACACATTGTTATAATATACAGTATTAAGGGCGATTACATTGTTTATATATCAACCAATTACCCAACGGTATTTGTCACTCGACTCGTTTCTGTGACTATGGTCATATCACCCATTGGCTAACCTGTTGTCCAACGGTGATGGTTATCAAGTAATGTATACAAAACCCCACATACCGGCTGTAATTGAAGACTACAAAGACTTAATCCCTGTAATTATAACCATGAAAATAAATAGGGTTTTGTAAAGCAATTTGATAAAAAGAGAATGACTCACATTGCAGATTTAAACGGGCAGAGTCTAGCCTACCAATAAGCCTGCGAACCTAATTCAAATAACAATGCACACGAAAACTAGGTTAGTAACTTTAATCTAACTTTTACGATAACTCACGAGATCCAAAACCTTCACGACGAATGACAAAGTGCGATACTTAAACATCCATCGAATTTACGATGAATGACAAAGCATAACCCGAGTTTGGGCAGCACTTAAACATCCATCGGATTGGTTTCTATCGATCGGACATTAAATTGTAGAAGTGATCGAGTTATTACCCTGTTATCGTGGCAGAATTTCGTGATTGTGTGTGTTTTTGGAGTAATCAGACAATATCTCAACGTACAAAATGAGTTTTTACGTCGAACCAACGCAGAATTTCAAGTGCCAAACTCCTCTATTTATACTGGAAAAACGGCGCGCTCGCGTGTCACGAGAGGCTCTCGCGTGGCGCGAGAGGTCACTTTTAGTCTAGGGTAGCCACGTGTCTCAGTAGCTTGGGTGAGTCGACCGTTCGTTAAAATTCGATTCCTATCAAAAACTGTTTGGATAATACTGACTAGGGAATACCCCCCCCCCTGAGTTTTAGGGGCCCTGATCCTGATTCCGATTGTTCTGAAAATTTTAGGGGTCATGCAGTATCACTTGGGGGTCTCAATTAGCGTTTCCTATTGGGTAAAATAAGATAAGAAATTGGTAATTTTAATGAGAGTTGTTACATCCTCCCCACCTTAATAAAAATCTCGTCCTCGAGATTTACTGGAATAAGTAGGGATATTTCCGCTTCATCTCTGATTCCAGCTCCCAAGTGTACTCAGGTCCTCTGTTCGAATCCCACTTGACTTTGACCAGTACGAGTCTTTTGTGTTTGAGAAACTTGACCTTTCTGTCTTCTATCTGCATTGGTTTCTCAACAAATTTTAACTTTTCATTTACCTCTACATCTTGAAGAGGTACTACCAGGGATTCGTCAGATAGACATTTCTTGAGGTTGGATACATGAAACACGTCATGTACTCCAGCTAGTTCTTCTGGTAGTTGTAAACGATAGGCAACTGGTCCTATTCGCTGGATTATTGGGAGTGGTCTTACATACCTTGGACTTAGCTTTCCCTTCTTTCCGAACCGAACTACTCCTTTCCAAGGAGAAACTTTCAAAAGTACCTTGTCTCCAACTTGAAATTCCAGTGGCTTGCGTCGATTATCGGCATAACTCTTCTGGCGATCTCGAGCTGTTTTCAGCCTTTCCTTGATTTGAGTGATCTTGTCGGTAATTTCTTGTACAATTTCAGGACCTGATAACTGACTTTCTCCTATTTCTGCCCAGCAAACTGGAGTTCAACATTTTCGTCCATACAGTGCTTCGAATGGGGCAGCTTCAATGCTTGCATGACAACTATTATTATAGGAGAATTCAATTAAGGGTAGGTGGTCATCCCAATTTCCACCAAAATCTATCACACATGCCCTAAGCATGTCCTCCAGGGTTTGGATCGTCCTTTCACTTTGTCCGTCTGTTTGAGGATGATATGCAGTGCTCAAGTTCATTTTTGTCCCCATGGCTTCTTGGAAACTTGTCCAAAATGCGAAGTGAAACGACTATCTCTATCCGATACAATGGAGAGTGGAACTCCATGTAAGGATACTACTTCGTCTACGTATAATTTTGCTAACCTTTCCAAGCTAAAGGTTTCCTTCATGGGTAGAAAATGAGCTGATTTGGTTAATCGATCCACAATTACCCAAATCGCATCATTACCTTTTCTGGTTTTGGGCAACTTAGTAACAAAATCCATAGTTGTTAATTCCCATTTCCATACAGGCATTTCTAATTGTTGAAGTAGCCCTGAAGGTTTCTGGTGTTCTGCCTTAACTTGTGAACAAGTAAGACACTTAGATACATATCTAGCTATGTCCTTTTTCATTCCTATCCACCAGAAATTATTTCTTAAATCTTGGTACATCTTATTATTTCCCGGGTACATGGTATACCTAGATTTATGGGCTTCCTCTAAGATCTTATTTCTTAAATCTCCTTGCTTAGGAACCTAAATTCTCTTCTTGTGGAATCTCCAAATTCCATCAGCCCCTTGTTCTAATTCCTTGATTCTTCCTTTCATTCCTTCAGCATCATCCTTGATTGTTGTTTCTTGAATGTTTTTCAATTGTTCCATTAAGTCTAATTGTAAACTTAATCTAAGAGCACGAACTTGCTTTTGTTTCTCATGATACTTACGACTTAAGGCATCTGCAACTACATTTGCCTTTCCTTCGTTATATTGAATATCACAGTCGTAGTCACTTAGAATTTCCATCCACCTTCTTTGCCTCATGTTCAATTCTTTTTGCCCAAATATGTATCTTAAACTCTTATGATCTGTATAAACAGTAAACTTACTTCCATACAGATAGTGTCTCCAAATCTTAAGGGCAAAAATTATCGACCCTAATTCTAAGTCATGCGTCGTATAGTTCTCCTCGTGCTTTTTCAATTGCCTGGAGGCATACGCAATTACCTTTTTGCGTTGCATTAGCACACATCCTAGTCCTAGCTTAGAAGCATCACAGTATACTTCAAAATCTTCTGTTCCTTCTGGTAAGGCTAGAATTGGGGTGTTTGTTAACCTTTGTTTTAAAATTCTAAAGGCCTCTTCTTGCTTAGGTCCCCATTCAAACTTAACGGTTTTACAGGTTAGCTTAGTTAATGGCACAGCTATCTTAGAGAAATCCTTAATAAAGCGCCTATAGTATCCAGCTAAGCCTAGAAAACTTCTAACTTCTGTAGCTGATTGCGGGACATTCCATTTGGTGATTGCTTCTATCTTAGCAGGATCTACGTGAATACCTTCGTGATTCACCATGTGTCCTAAAAATTGCACTTCCTGTAGCCAAAATTCACACTTCGAGAATTTGGCATAAAGCTTCTCTTTTCTTAACAAAGTTAAGAGTGCATGCAGGTGCTCACAATGCTCGTCCTGACTTTTGGAATAAATAAGTATATCGTCAATTAAGACAATTACGAATTTATCCAAGTACGGTTTACAGATCCTATTCATCATGTCCATAAATGCTGCAGGAGCATTTGTTAGTCCAAAGGTCATGACTGTAAACTCGTAATGACCATACCTAGTTCTGAAAGCAGTTTTAGGTATGTCTTCTTCTTACACCTTCAATTGATGATATCCGGAACGTAAATCTATCTTAGAAAAATACCTAGCTCCTTGGAGTTGATCAAAGAGATCATCAATTCTAGGTAATGGGTATCGATTCTTAATTGTAACTTTATTCAGTTCCCTATAATCGATACACATTCGCATCGAACCATCCTTTTTCTTTACGAACAACACTGGTGCTCCCCAAGGGGATGAACTAAGTTGTATGAATCCTTTACTTAACAATTCATCTAACTGCTTTTCCAATTCTAACATTTCAGTGGGTGCTAACCGGTAGGGTGCCTTTGCTACTGGTGTAGTTCCAGGAATCAAATGAATTCTAAATTCTACCTCCCTATCTGGTGGTAATCCTGGTAACTCTTCTGGGAATACATCTGAGTATTCTGATACTACAGGAATGTCCTTAAGTTCCTTACCCTTAGTGCTAATGATTACCGAAATCATATACACTATTCCTTGCTTTCGTTCATAACTAGCAATTTTCATTATTGAAATGAACTTCATGGGTTTACACGGCTTATCTCCTGTAATCATAATTACTTCTCCTGTGGGTGCACGAATTTCTATGGAATTCTTATCACAAAGGATTCGAGCATGGTTGGCTACTAACCAATCCATTCCTAACACGACATCGAATCCTGCTAAATCCATAGGTAACAGGTTTGCAGAAAATTTATGACCTGAAAGTTCTATATTTGCTTTCTGCAAAACCGTATTTATGTTAACGGAATTCTCGTCTGCCGTTTCCACTGTAAAAACTTGCCTAAGTTTCGTTAGGGGTATCTTAAGAGCTTGGCAGAATGAAGTATTTATAAAACTTTGGTTTGCACCAGAGTCAAATAATACTTTCGCATAAACATTGTGAACTAGGAACGTACCAGCTATGACGTCCGGAATCAATTCGGCTTCCTGCGTGGTCAGTTGGAATGCTCTTACATTCTTCTTGGTAGCTCCGTCTGCCGGTTTGGCTTTGTTGTCTGCTGGTTTGACCAATTTGGGGCATTCTGGTCTGAAATGCCCAGCTTCTCCACAGTTATAGCAGACCCTTGTTTTCTTTCTACAATCTTCTTCACGATGTCCTACAACTTTGCAGAAGTTGCAGGTTTCATTACACCTTCCAAAATGTTTCTTTCTGCAGTTCTTGTAGAACGGCGGAGTGGAAGATTTGTAACACCTCGAAAATTCACGTCCTATAATGTATTGACACGTGTCATAAGCTTGAACGTGTGAAAGCATACTCTAGGGGGACTAAAGTTGACAAACATGGAAAATATGTGAACATAAGGGTTCAAAATGTCAACAAATGATAAATATACTAAACAGTAACTCTACATGACGTTTGTACCTTCAAACGAATAAATCATGGATCATACGAAGCTAAATATGAAAGAACGTGAGAGATTACAAACTACAGGGGTTAAATGTGTCAACATGTTTAAGGTATACCTCTAAGTGACCTTTTAGCAAACCCGAAGCTTTGTAACAGTAAATTATGCTCCCTAG
This sequence comes from Helianthus tuberosus, assembly GCA_030545235.1. NCBI lineage: Eukaryota > Viridiplantae > Streptophyta > Magnoliopsida > Asterales > Asteraceae > Helianthus > Helianthus tuberosus. The sequence continues at coordinate 8,514 of JARYGA010013374.1, read as the reverse complement.
AACACATGTTAGAAATTTCATAAAGTTTCGTTATCGTATGAGAAAGTTATGATCAAATTCGTATGTGAGGGTCTAACACCCCGAAAATATAAAACATTAAATTGGAATTTGTAAGGTTTAAATAAACGAGAATTTACTAACTAGGAATTTTAACCTAATTAGTTATAAGTCTAGAAATAACCTAAAGTAGGGTTAAAAGTAATAAAAATCAATGTTGATCAAAGTGGAGGGGTTTAAGTTGTTAAAATTGAAACTTTAATTCTAATAAACAAATAAAACATAAACTTAACACCCCATTTTGAAGCCCTGGTCGACCAGAACATCAGGGGGCGACACCCACCTTCAACCAAACCTAGAATTCTACTAAAATCCACAAATTGAAGGAGCAAATCTGGTCCAAACGAAAATCCCAGCTTAGAATCGTGATCCTCATCGTAAGAGGATTACAAGGTATGTAAAATTTAAGGAAAACTCTCAACTTGAAATTTTCATGTATTGGGAAAAATCTGGAATTAGGGTTGCATGTGTATGTTATGATGATTGAGGAACAACTATAGTGTCTAAGGACAAACCCTAGATCAATAGAAGTTGAAATCATAAGAAATTTTGGGTGAATCCATAAACACCATGGTAGGTGATTAGTGGGTCATGTGTATTTGGATGAACACTAGAAAGTAGATTGTTAATCTAGTGTAATTTGGCAATCTGGAAGTAATTTCAGCAATTAGAAGCTAACATTTATGTAAATTGGTCGAATTATATGAAAATAGGGTTAAATGATAAACTAAAGATGTGATGTTTAATCATGTAAAATTCTGCTTATGAAGTGTTTGTTGAAATGCCTCTATGAAGGCTTAAAAACTGAAATTTCGAGTTTAAATGCATAATCATGATGTTCGGTGTATTATGCGAATTATGATTTGAAGAGAGTTCTAAACATGTCTTGAATTGAACTCCATAGGACAAGATACCGGAACATCGAGTGGACAAGCCGGTGGTGATTTGCGGTTGAAGGGCGTGCGCTAAGGTATGTAACTTGATCCGTTACATTTAGTAGATTTTGATGATTGTATAATACGTATTCGAATTTTAGAACAAAAATGGTTGGAATTAAGCAGAGAGGTACTATATTAAAATATTTGTCAAACTCGGTTGGAACTCGATGGTAGTCGTCATATGGGAGGATTCTCTAGACGAGCCAACGGGTCGAATAAGCATGTAAAGCATGGTTAATGTTTTGGAGTATGATGAATTGCTCTTTGATATTGGTTTAGGTATAATATGTTGGAAATATGAGAATTTGATGCAACGGTTTCTTAGAAAAGCGGAGTCCGAGAAATTGGTTTGAGTAAGATAAACAAACCAAACAAAAACATAATTTTCCAGGAACTACCGTAAATTACGGTAATACCGTAATTTACGGTAGAGGTCATGTGTCTTACGGTGGTTTCCCACTGGTTTACGGTGGACCAAGGACTTCCAGCACTTACCGTAAATTACGGTAACACCGTAATTTACGGTGGGACCTGAAATCTTCTATTTCCCTTTATTTTTAATTGATGTTGAATCATATGTTTAAGTCTTATATGTTTAAGTCGAAACTAATATTTTATTGGTTTTGACCCTAGGTGACTAGATGGACTTTACGGATGGAGGTCAAGCAACGTCAAAGAACCGAACACGACTCATGAAGCTTCCGCTATGTTTTAAATCTTTTGAAGTCCTTGTGTATGGGTTGTAAACACATGTAAAACAACTTTTGAAATGTTTTAAATTAGTCATTAGTTGACTAATGTTTATATAATTGTAATTTTGATACTTTTGAAACTCATGTTAAACTATTATCTTTTCTCTAAAATATCACTTATATTCTAGTAAAATTTAAGGGTGTTACAAGTTGGTAATCAGAGCTCAAGGTTGTCAATAAGTGTTCGGTTCAAGCTTGATCGATCGTCCGGTAAGAACTAACTTATTTTGTTAATAAATTATGTACTACGTAGAGAACGAGAAATGAATAAATATGCATGAAAATGAAAAGAGTGTGTAAGCTCACTCAAAAACAAGAAATGCATGAAACAAGAATGATTAAATCAAGTTACGAACTTGATTGAATTGAAACAAGAATGATTAAATCAAGTTACGAACTTGATTGAATTGAAACAAGAATGATTAAATCAAGTTACGAACTTGATTGAATTGAAACAAGAATGATTAAATCAAGTTATGAACTTGATTAAATCAAAACAAGTAAAGCATGTGTTATAAATGGAATGTTTAACAATCTATGTAAACATTTCAGAAATAGAGATGGCTGATGGAGGTAATGATAATGCGGTGCCAAGAGTCACCGAACAAATGAAGGAAGTGATTGCCGAACAGGTTGGAAAGGCGATCGAAAACAGTTTGTCGGGCTTTATTGATAAAATTCAAAACACAGTTTTATCAATAGTAGAAGAGAGAATCAAGAAATTGGAAGATGATTCCAATTCAGCAAAGGAAAAACATGGTGGACGAAAGCCTTGTTCATACAAGGAATTCATGGCCTGTAAACCACCAATATATAATGGGGAGGTTGATCCAATTGTGTGCCAACGATGGCTAAGTGATATCGAAGGAGTATTCGAGAGAACTCATTGTGATGAAAATGACTACGTAGCTTATGGTACGGGTCAATTAAGAGGTCAAGCGAAAGATTGGTGGGATAACAAAAAGAAGGAGATTGGAAGTGAAGCGGCTAAGGCCATGACATGGGAGGAGTTTAAGACGCCGTTTCTTAAACACCATAGTCCCAAAGCGGTCATAAATAGAATCAAGGAAGAGTTTATGCAACTCAGACACAAGGGTGAATCCATAGACAAGATCACGGGGATGTTTATGGACAAGATAAAGTTCTGTGATGATTTGGTGACAAACGAAGAACAAAAAGTCTATTACTACCATAACATGCTAAGTGCGGAGTATAGAGAGTTCATAACCCCTTCAAAATACGAGACCCTTACCGAGATTGTCAATCCTGCTCGGGAAAGGGAGATCGAATTGAAAAAGAGCATAGAACGGGGTGAACGAAGGGCACAAGATGCAAATCCAAGCCCTACTAAGAAGGCACGAACAAACGAAAACGCAAAGAAATCTGAGGCGAAAGGCGGGTCGCCAAGTTGTAGAATCTGCGGGAAGGGTCATAAAGGAGAATGCCGTTACAAGGATAAGCCTTGTCCCATATGCAAGAAAACGGGACACATGGCCATATCGTGCCCGAAGAAAGTGACGGTTTGTTACAATTGTTATCGAACGGGTCACAAGAAGTCGGAATGCCCGGAATTGGTTGGAAAGAAGGATGGGCAGGAACCGAAAGGTGAAGCCCCAAAAGCAAAGGCAAGATCGTTTCAACTAACCGCTGCAGAAGCAAAGGTTGAACCGGACGTGGTCTCAGGTATATTTGCTGTAAATTCAATTCCTGCACACGTGTTATTTGATACGGGTGCGAATAAATCCTTTGTTTCATATGGATTTATTGTTTGTGATGTATGTGAAAATTGTAAACTGAGCATCGATGATGAAGAATATTTGATAAATCTAATCCCGATGTCGATGGGAGAATTTCAAGTAGTCGTTGGGATGGATTGGCTATCTCGACACCATGCAAAGGTCGTGTGCTTCCGTAAAGAGATAAAACTAACATCTCCGAGCGGGAAACACGTCACCATTTATGGCGAAAAAGGAGGCAACCCCATAGTATGCTCAATGTTGAAAGCTCACAAGCTAATGAAGCGAGGATGCAAGGCATTCATAATATACGCTAATGAGCCCGAGAAAGAATCACGAAAGATTGGAGATGTACCGGTAGTACGAAATTATGAAGATGTTTTTCCGGAAGATTTACCGGGGATACCGCCTGAACGGGAAGTAGAGTTCGGGATCGAATTGATTCCGGGCGCGAAACCCGTAGCAAAAGCCCCGTACCGACTTGCACCGTCGGAATTACAAGAGTTGATGTCCCAAATCCAAGATCTGCTTGACAAGGGATTCATAAGGCCGAGTGTGTCTCCTTGGGGCGCACCGGTATTGTTCGTGAGAAAGAAAGACGGGAGCATGCGCATGTGTATTGATTACCGGGAGTTGAACAAACTCACGGTAAAGAACCGATACCCGCTCCCGAGGATAGATGATTTATTCGACCAACTACAAGGTGCGAACTGGTTTTCCAAAATTGACCTTAGATCGGGGTATCACCAACTAAAGGTCAAAGAAGAAGATGTGCCGAAGACGGCTTTCCGCACGAGATACGGACATTACGAATTCCTCGTGATGTCATTTGGGCTAACAAACGCACCCGCAGCTTTCATGGACCTCATGAACCGGGTTTGCAAGCCAATGCTAGATAAGTCGGTCATCGTGTTTATCGATGATATCTTGGTGTATTCGAAAAGTGAAGCTGAACACGCACATCACTTACAAGAAGTGTTAGAGACCCTTAGACGAGAGAAGTTATATGCAAAATTCTCTAAATGTGCCTTTTGGTTACGAGAGGTACAATTTCTTGGCCATGTTATAAGTGCCGACGGAGTATTGGTGGATCCGTAAAAAATAGAGGCCGTGTCAAAATGGAATTCCCCAAAGAACCCTTCTGAAATTAGAAGCTTTTTGGGGCTTGCGGGGTACTATAGGAGATTCATTCAAGATTTCTCCAAGATTGCGTCACCGCTAACAAAGCTAACATGGAAGAAAGAGAAGTTTATTTGGGGTGCTGATCAAGAGAAAGCGTTTCAAACGCTAAAAGAAAAGTTAACTCAAGCTCCGGTATTGACATTGCCGGACGGAGTCGAAGACATGGAGGTTTATTCGGATGCTTCACTATCGGGACTCGGTTGCGTGTTGATGCAACGGGGCAAGGTAATAGCCTATGCCTCGAGGCAATTGAAGATACACGAGAAGAAATATCCCACACACGATCTCGAGTTGGCGGCGGTAGTGTTTGCATTAAAAATATGGAGGCACTACTTGTATGGGGTAAAGTGCACCATATTCACCGACCACAAGAGTTTGAAATACTTCTTCGATCAGAAGGAGTTAAATATGCGACAAAGGCGATGGCTGGAAACGGTGAAAGACTACGATTGCGAAATACGTTATCACCCAGGAAAGGCTAATGCGGTGGCGGATGCGTTGAGCAGAAAAACGGATTATGTCCCGATACGAGTAAGATCGATGCAACTCGTGGTAACCTCAGGTATACTTGAACGTATTCGAGAGGCGCAATTAGAAGCAGTAAAATAAGAGAATTGGAAGAAAGAAAGAATAATTGGTCAGTTGAAAGATTTGTCGGATGGGAATCACGGGTTAAAGACTCGATCCGGAAGGATATGGGTCCCACATACCTGTGGAGTGAAGGCGCTTCTACTTAACGAAGCTCATAAATCCCGTTATTCAATTCATCCGGGTGCGACCAAGATGTATAATGACTTGAAACAAAATTATTGGTGGCCCGGAATGAAGAGGGATGTGGCGAAGTATGTGGAAAAGTGCTTGACATGTTTACAAGTCAAGGCGGAGCATCAGAAACCATACGGCAAACTCCAACCGTTAGATATTCCGGTTTGGAAATGGGAACATATCACAATGGACCTACTGACCAAGTTGCCTAAAACAAATCGTGGTTTCGATGCCATATGGGTGGTGGTAGATAGATTGACGAAAAGTGCTCACTTTATTCCGATCCGTGAGACTTTTACGTCAGAAAAGATGTCAGAGGTTTACACGAATGAAATAATAGCACGTCATGGGGTGCCGGTATCCATTGTGTCGGATAGGGATACCCGGTTTACTTCAAATTTCTGGCGAGATTTCCAAGAGCAAATGGGAACCAAATTGTTCATTAGCACTGCGTACCATCCCCAAACGGATGGACAGAGTAAAAGAACGATAAAAAGAAAAAAAAGTATATTGTAGTTAATATTGTATGATGTTATTTAATATATATTATAATGGATTAGGATCAAATACAAAGGATCCTAATTGTAAGAAGTGTAAGAAGGATTTATAGAGTGACAAGTGTTCAATAATTTAAAAAACCCACTAAAAAAAAAAAAAAAAACTTAAACATCCACCACCACCAAACCCCCACCATAAATCCTTCTTATGGTGTTTAGGTTTTGGGTGGGTGGGTGGGGGGGGGGAGGTTTAGGTTTTTGGGTGGTGGTGGTGGTGGGGTGGGGGTGGGTGTTTAGGTTTTTGGTGGTGATGTAGTGGGTTTAGTTTTAGGTTATTGGACACTTGTCACTCTATAAATCCTTCTTACACTTCTTACAATTAGAAGCCTTTGTAGAATAACTTGACCCATATTATAATATAATATAATTATAATATAATCTTTTAAATACCGGTATGAATCGGCTGGTTATACTAGATACCGGATATCGAACACTAACCCAATACGATAAAGGCCGATAAAAGTAGAATACGAGATGTCTTGTGTACTTGCGGTAAATGCGGTTTTACGGGTTGAAAACGTTGAACCAGTTTGCATTATCCTAAAATTTAATTCTTAAATATTTATAAAATACAATATTAAGATAATACTGACATTCCATATTTCTGGTAATTAACCTATAGAGTCTTCCATTCCAATATTCCATCGTTGTTGGAACAGTTACCCATCTCGTCCAACGTAATATTGTTTATGAGTCATAATAATGCTCTTATAATGCTTAATATTTTACAATAAAATGGTTGTTTTTTAGATAAACGTAAATCCTAATTGAGATTGGATTATTTTATGAGATAAATTTGTATTTTATGGAATTGTAGGGTTAATAGTAACCCGTTTGAACCGCCCGATATAATCCGGTTCAACCGGTTAAACTATTTCAGAGTCCAACTCGATATGATTTAAATATCAGTTTTTAAAACATTGGTAATAACAATTACTCTACACTACAAGAAAGGAACACCTTTAGCGGCGACAGCTGTCGCCGCTATTGATAACCTTTGTCGACGCCATTGACTTTTAGCGGCGACATGTCGCCGCTAAAGGATCGCCGGTATTGATGGGTCGCTATTGGCCTGGTGGTGCCGGAGAAGTGAAGGTGGTGATCCGAATTTCCTTCCATAAACACAAATATGCACAAAAAACGAGCAAAACTTAAAGCCTATAACATGTATATAACAAAATAGAGAAGAGATTTAACAAAAAGAAAGTTAAACTAACCGATTTGGGCAAAAAACGCGTTTCTCCAGCGGTAGAATGAAGAGGTTTGGGGGGAAAATGAAGGAGGGAAGAAAAGGCGCTGTATGACTGATACGGATCGACCAACACCGGCGACGGATTGTCGCCGCTATTGGTGTGCTTGTTGCCGCTATTAGGTTAAACAGGATAAGATATGTGTGGTTGGGGATTAATGTGGGACACATACTTTTAGCGGAGACAAGTTGTCGCCGCAAATGACCTTGTATTGTCGCCGCTATTGCCTTTTAAATCCCCAACCGTTAGATCAGGATAATGATCAACGGCTGGGGTTTGGTTTCATACTCCGTAACGCAGATCGACCAATAGCGGCGACACTTGGCCTGTCGCCGCTAATGGTGTCGCCGCTAAAAGTAGTTATTTCTTGGAGTGCTAGTATTGCCATAATTACTTTAGTTATTTGTATATTTAGCACGTTAAATCTATTTGTAATTTACCATAAATGATAAATATATATATATATATATAAGATGAGATGAGATGAGCAATTAAACTATATTAAATGTCTGTGTGTTGTGTAAGATGAGATAAGCATCTAAAATGAGGTTTGTTAAGATACTAAACAATAAGAGAGTTTAATTTGGAGAAATATAACTTTGTGACGATATACAGATCTCTCCCTCAAGTGTAACGATATTGTAATATTTAAGTCGCTAATTTCAAAATAGAAATTTTTCGTACGCTTTCATTCTTATAAAATATTATTATGAGTTATTAAAAAAATAGCAGTAGTGCTAAGTTGAAAATTAACATATAAATTCAGTAGTAGTCCTAAGTTGACAATTAACATATAAATTCTTTAATTAATAAAATAGCACGTGTGTCAATTTATTATTTCTTTATACTTAAATATGAAGGAATTAAGTTCACCTTTTGTAAAATATAATTACAAAATATATAATTACGAGACTCTCGTTATTCGTAGGAAATATCATAGTACAATACCGGTTGCAATAACTAAATAAAAAGAATATAAAATATAATTATATATACCAATCTTGATTCAAGCCGCATCTCTGGTGGGTCCTTCACGCGCACTTGATAGCATCCTAGACTCGAGTATTCATCATCTTGAGTCTTGAAAAATACTCCTTGACTGCAATAAAGAGCACACTAAAACGTTGACGATTTTGGTTGAGGCACGTGTTCAACACGCTTCCCTTAAAACAGATTTCGCGCCTCTACTAAAGACAACGCGTCTGTCTCCCAGGGTACAACAGCCGAAGCAGTCTGTACTGCCGGAGATGGCTCACGGGCCCAAGTTTACATCCAGT
>JARYGA010013373.1:0-34142 GCA_030545235.1 Helianthus tuberosus | reverse complement strand
TCAATCCTCCACCTCAAAACCCTGGTTTTTGAAAACCATTAGAGCCCAAGGTATTGCCCCAAAACCATGTGCAAGGTGGAATGGACCAGATTCAAATTGGCATACTTTTGCAGTTTGTCAAATTTAGACCCTGTAAGCGAATTAACTTGATTTCGGCATACCAAACCTTCCAAAACTTATTTCTAAGTTATGTAAAGGTTATTTAGGGTATGTTAAGCTTATGTCACTATTCCAGAGTGTTTGTTGCATTAAACTGGTTATATTTACGCATCGGTGCGCGTATAACCTTCCAGAAAGCGATTTAGAGTTTGGAATTGAACAAAAATTGATATGTGAAAATGATACACATATTTATACAAATCCCAAGTATGAAATACAATATTTCATTGGTTTGGTATTTGTTTGATGGTCGGAGTGACCCAGGTGTCACATACATGATCAAACATCACGAAATCATTAATCAAATCATCAATATACTAACATATAAATTACCAAAACATTGCGAGACCAACATCACAATTCAATCAGTAGATCATCATTAGAATAATCAGCAATGGCCGACAAGTGTAGATTCTTTTCATGTTGCTATTTGACCAATTTATGTAGTGGCAGCAAGTTTCAATATCATTGGACCATCTCTTGCATATTATATCTAATCTAAATCACATGCCCACTCACAATCACATGCAAATTCTAAACACAGTAGCCGCCCATTTAAGAAGTTGTCCTTATCTATTTGACTACAATTTCAAAACATCACACATGCATCATAATCATCACTCATCGATTGTATCATAGTCAAGATCATAAATGAATTCATAACCAAAGATTGATTCCATAATAGTCATATATTATGAAAACAGCACGCAACTTCATGCATTAAAATAACCAGAACTATCCACAACCGGAATTAAATCACGAAAATCTAATTAATTATTCATCAATCATCATCCAATCATATGATCCTACTCACTTAATGATAACAGTTTGTTCATGATTGCCAAACAAATAGACAACGGTGATCTAAAACAAATAACCATCAAACAATTCTCAGCCACGATTAATAATAAAGGAAGTGCACTAACCCCGAGATTGAGAGGATCGATTGTAGGGGAAAGGACTTGCAAAAGAGGAGAAGTTTACAAAGAAAAGAACTGCCGTTTGCAAGCTAGGGTTTGATAATAAACAATTTCGTAAACCTTAAACATGTTTAAGCAAACAAAACAGGCCATTGGGCCATGTCTGACTTTGGGCCCAAATCCCTTGGCGGCGAAATCTCCCTCCACCGACGAAATCAAAGGGTATTTCGGGTGGGATGTGTTTTCGGGTGAGGGTTTGTTTTGCAAGGAATACATGTTTTAATTATTGTACAATTTATTATACAAGATACGTATAGCACATTCACACATAATATACACACCACGAATCTACAACCATCACGTATATTGCACATCAATTAAATATAGAATACACTTTGCAAATAAGTACGAAGTTAAATCGGATAGAGACCTTGAAAACTCGGGTTGTCACATCAGGAAGAAGAGTACTTACCGAATTCAGCTTGTTTTCATCATTTTTATGACTTCTACACCTTCTTTTTCAAAATTAACAAGTTTTCACGGTTAAAATTGATTGAATTTCACATATTATAAGCGAAACTCTGTTTTAAACAATCCTTGAAAGAATTGGACCTAAAATTGAACTAAATCCTGATCAATTTTGTCAAAAACCAGCCGATTGGATGACGTTAGTACGATTTCGCACGAAATGGGTTTCTATTTCGTTTGAAGTTTCCATTCCGTTTGAAAGTGACATCATTTCGCTTGAAAAGTATTTCCATTTCGCACGAAATGGTCCAGTAGTCATTCATTCCGTACGAATTGGTCCGAAGCTCCATTTCGTACGAAATAGAAGTTCATTCCGTACCAAATGTGCCATTTCACTTGAAGGAGCCATTTCGCACCAAAGTTCATTTCGCATCAAAAGTCATTTCATTTGAAATTACATTTTGCTTGAATTTTGTGAATTTGTGTAACAGGTTACCGAAACATGGAAGAGGAATTTTATAATGCGTTGCTACCTCACCAGCTGCACCAATTTCAGTTACCGAAACTCTTGAAATCGAAAATGAAACGGGAATGTCTCAAAAGCCTCATAAGCTTATGTACATCGAGGATTTTAAAGGATGGCAAAATCGTTTTGAAAACTGGGTGCAAGCATATAAGTTTGATGCATGGTGTTCACTAGATGTAGATTACGTAAAACCAAAAAATGAACGTGGGATTGAAAAAGCTTTTAGTGACTATTTAACGACTGAGAAATTGAAATACACGAGTGAAAAAAATGATGATTAGCCTTCTCCAACAATCCGTAAAAGAAAACATTTTTGTGTTACTTCAACATTAAGGAACTGCTAGATCAATTTGGTTGGCGTTGATTAACAAGTTTAAGGGAAGCGCTGATATGATAAAGAACAAACAAGCTTTAATAAAGAAATCATTTGATATGTTTGTAGCTTTTGAAGGTGAAACAACAAAAATGACTATTGATAGATATTGTGGTCTTGTTCTGGAAATGGGAAGATTGGAAATAAAGAAAGACGACGATGAATGGGTTGATAAGCTAGCCGATGCATTACCACAGAATAAATAGGGAACATATTTGTTGATCTTAAAACATATGAGAAAATCTGAAAGTATGAATTTGGCGAAGTTTATTCAAAAGATTGAAGAACATGAATTGGATATTCAGAAAATTGCTATCATGAATAATCCAAATGCTCAACTAGATGTTAGTTTATATTACAGAGGAAGCAAATTTGAGACTACTCCGAGTCCAAAGATTGAGACTGCTTTCAGTGCTGATAGTTCTTCAGGAACTAACGGTAGCACAGTAACTCAGAGTGGTGGATATTCGTCATCGTATTCAAGTTTTGATCCGAATTTCACAACACCAAGTCCTCAACGACAGAACTCAACAATCTGCAATGCAATGTTACATTGAATATTCAAAATGGTCAAAATCTTTCTCCAGAAATGGCTAAGCAACATATGGCATCACTTGTTACTATGTTAGAGTCTTATGAAAGTTTAGTTGCTGGAAGAATTGGAAATCCGATGCCCACCAAAGAGGATTATGACCAGATTGATGCTGAGGAACTTGAATTGATGGACATCAAGTGGTGTTTAGCCAGTGCTGTAAGAAGAGCAGAAAAATTCACACAAATCACCAGAAGAAATGATTTTCGTGATATTGCTGCATCTCCGATAGGATTTGACAAATCAAAGGTTACTTGTTTTCGTTGCAAAGAAAAGGGGCATTTTAAACGAGAATGTAGAAATAAAGAAGCAACCGGAAGACAAGACCCATTTGGAAAGAACGATTATTATCAAAAATCAATTTTTCATTAGATTGTTCAACAACCATCATCATCCCGTGCTATTGAAGACGGAAAGAAGAAAGCTTTTCTTGTTAATCAAGATGATGAAAAAGTGGCAGAGGGATTTAGCTGGGAGATTTGTGAGAGTTTACTGTACAAGCATTGTGTGTATATGTTTGTGAATGTTCTCATCCATTTAATCGAACTTAATCTTTGGTTACTTGCTGTTGTTATTTATCTACTTTGTTCGGTTTGCACCGTCACAGGGATTCCGCACCCGACCGTGTTTGTGATAAACAGGGAATAGGTTTTCGTATCGGATCCTCTGAGAAAAACGGACCTACATTTATGCTAAAATAGTTTCATGGTGATGAATGAAGGTGTAGATTGAGGCGAAAAAAGGGGTTTGCGTTTGACATGTGGGCTGTTGGGTGTGCGGTAGTCGAAATGGAAACCAGTTCGAACTTGTGGCTAGAGATAAAGAACCGGATCTCTGCTTTATACAAAATGGATATTCCGATGATGGACCATTGTTTCACAACTGGTGGAAGCATATCCGGTGAATTATTGTTTGCTAAATTAGGTATAGAAAGGATGAGTGAATCGAAAGTGTACAGTGGAAAGATGGAGGAGGGAGAGGTGAGAGTAGGGTTTTGATGGGGAAGACCGGTGACTGGAGACTGATGACCGCCGACCGCCGACCACCTAGGGTTGTGATTGGTTGCACATGGAAGAAAGATGAGTGGTTTGAGATGTGGGACGCACCTTAGACCATGGGGTATGGTGGGGCGAGGGTTTGGGGCATTGGTTGACACGTGGAGTATGGGGCACCCAAGACCAAAAGCCAATTTCAAAGGGGTATGGTGGGGCGTGGATGGGGTGGCATGAAAACTTGTAAAAAAAAAATTTAAACATGACCAGCTATGCCCTAGCCAACAACCCAATAAGAGCCGGTCATATAGGATCGCTAGCATGCCCCACGCCCGGCTTTAAACTCCCGCCCAAGGGGCCACACCCAAACCCAAGCCCACCCGGGGTGGTGACTTGGGCGTTTATGGCCAACCCACACCCAAACCCAAGCCCCATACCCCACATTCTTAACTCTTTTATTTATCTAACTTAGTTATTTATTTTTATTTTTTTAATAGTGAGAGTAGTTTGGTAATTTCACATAGACTTAACTAGACAACTTAACAATGTTAGCTGGTAAGGAACATTATTGTTATGAAAATACAACCATCGAGCTCATTCATGAACATTTCCATCAGACGAAACCAATTATGTAATTATTAAACGATAAGGATCAACGATGCAAGATCTACAAAACATATGTATCAACTAAGCATTTAACCCTGATATTAATATCATAAGAAATTTGACACCTCATAAAGATAAAGATAAAGATAAAGTTGACAATCCTAATATAAATAAATATAAACTTAACAACCTCACTAAAAATATATTAATTTTTTTAAATATTACAAGTCTACTTTTTTTTTGAACGGCAAGGAACGACGTGCTAATCACCGTGACACGAGGTGCTGTGGCCAAGATGCGCGGAAAGCCGACCTCCACCCACCCGAAGGCACGACAGTGGAATAATCGGCAAAACCTCGCCTCCCATCCAAGACGAACCGGGGCCACCCGTATTCGCTCTTCACCTGGATGCCGTAGAAAATAAGGGGGAGAGTGGGAGTCGAACCTGGGTCACAAGGAACACCAATTCTTTCCCCAACCACTCTACCACTACTTCATTGGCATTACAAGTCTACTTAGATTATTAATATATATATAAAGATAAACATAACAACCTCATTAAAAAATATTAAAAGGAATTTTATAAATATTACAATTCTACTTAATTATATTTGTGTCAGCTAGTTCTCTTTTTCCATATCTCATATCGAACTAACCGATATGCTTATAACTCGGTCTACTAAAACTTAGAGAGAAAATAAGAAAACGATCATACCATCGGGGTGGTTGTACATGAAAAGGTAAAATCTTTAAAACTTGTGTTTGGGAGGGAGAGAGGTCTTGGGTTCAAGTCCTAGACGACACGATAGAGATTAAAAGAAATTTGTCATTAAAAAAAAGAGAAGGATTGTGAAGTGGTATGGTCCTAAATCTTGCACCGACCATACGAGTCAGCCTCAGATCGTGTGCAAGACCATACCCAAATTAAGCCAAATTGATAACCTCCCCGACCTCGCGTCGGCTAAACAGGCGTGTTCCATGTCGCGAATGAGGTGAGGGTCAAAACAAGATCTGGTTTGACACTTAACTCCTTGGATAAAAGACCTGCCTTCCTTGACCTTGCGCCGACTGCACAAATTATACTTGGGGTCTCGCGCAGAGGTAAGAAGTGCAATTAAACATCGGACAAGTACAAAAGGTACAAGTGGCAGAGCAATGGACCAATAAGCATCCAACAGGCTGTACTTGATCGTGCTGCACAATGGACAATCGTGCAGGGGAGAAAAAAGTACACAAGGATGTATACGTGGCACCAATTAGCATGCGCCGACCACTGCTCCACGATCTCCACTTAGTTGCTAATGACAGACCAGACAACAAGGAGAATCGTCAGAACACATGGATCCATTTAGCATGCGCCAGTTACCCTCTCTAATGTAATCACTAACTGTCATGGCAGAGGGGACAGAATGGATATTCCTTGTTGTCATCTTTAGGCCCAAGGCCCATCAGCCCATCTCCTTCACAAACCACCTTGGCTATAAATAGGGAACTTCACCTCCAGGATTAAGGATCGCTCTCTTGCTCTCTCACTTAATACACACACTATTATCCTCAAAAACAGTTACTTATTATCACGCCGGAGGGTGGTTACAAGGAGAACCCCCTGTTCTCCTTCTTGTAACGAGCTTATGGTGTGTTGATTGTTTTGCAGGATCTTCATAGCTGTTTAGACAAGAAGGAAAGAAGATTAACCTTGTTTGATGAGACACTAACCATAAACTCATCACTAGATTAGTTCGGTGTTTCTTCATTGGCGCCTATTAATTTTTTACAACCACGTTTCATCTTCTTTCTAAGTTGTTACTCTTGATCGACGGCTAATCAAGGTATTCCTTTTCCACCGTTCGGTTCACACTGTCAAATGGATACAGCAGCGGGCAACCCGCACGCCCAAAACTAACCCATTGACGAGTACGTCGAAGGGGAATGCACATATGTTGGAGCCATGCGCACAAGCGGTACTCGTACTGCCCAAACGGTGACTCCAACAAGTCAAGGCACTGGTCCTTCAGCACTTGGGATGTCAAGCTTGCCCGCGATGTCAGGACTGCTAAAGGGGGAGACTCCCGCCTCATGGTATGCAAAAATTCAGGCAACACTAAACCTCATTTACGCACAGTTGTGCGTGCAACAGGGGCCAACACAAGCCCAAACTCAGCAAACTCCTATGATGACGCTGATGCCAAGGCAACTAGACTATGAAACGCCGCACCAGGAGCGCACGCGAAGGCAACAGTATTTCAGGTCACCGTCACCTCGAAGGCAAAGTGCTCGCAACACACACGACACTTATTACGACACAGTGAGCTATTATGAAACTCATTTTTAGCCCTATCGTAAAACTCCGTTGAGTAACCGGCTTGGGCTGCGGAACATCAACGATAAATGGGATAAAAACATTGACGAAGCCGACTCGACGTACCAACAAGAAGAGACATCATCAGTTTTCATTTGTCTCCCAAAGCATCACGAAGCCTACAAGCCACAGACGTGAGCAGCTATAACCCATCGGCTGAACACGACTACATCTTAGTCTAAAGAGCAATAGCAGTAGCAGAGAAATCAAAGTTTGCTCGCAAGAATGCTCTTGCACCTTTAGAAAAAGCCAAGCTTCAGCATGCCGTTGGTAAGTTCAATGGCTTAATTGATCCAGATGACCATATACAGTTGTTCACCAGCGTTGGTGTAGTTGGAGGATGGACCATGCCCATGTGGTTCCATGTAACACCTTGTAAAATCACGTCCAATGATGTATCGACACGTGTACTAAACTCTAATGAAGTCAAACGTTGACTATTAGGGACTAATTTTGCGAAAAATAAAAAACTTTGAATACGAAAGGACTAAAAGTGTTAACACGCTTAAACTAAGCATCTGAATAACAATGCACGGTATTCATAATTATAATTAAGCCACTCGTTGGTCGAGAGGAGCCATTTGCATAATTATTTGAAAGTTTGCGCGTCGAAGGGTCAGAAACGTCAACATGTAAATTCTTACCTCTGCGTGACCTTTTTACAAACCGAGAGCTTCGTGATATTGATTATACTCTCAGGAATACCTAATATTGACCATCTAAGGCTTCTATGCCAATAAGTGACGTTACGCGCAACTTTGCAAGTTAAAGGGGTTAAAAGCGTCAATATGTTTAATTATACCTCTGAATGCCCTTTTAACGAACCCGAAGTATTATGAAGTGCAATCATACTCTTGAGAATGCTTAATATGGATTTCACAGGGCTTTGATGCTATTAAACGATGATACACGCAAGTTTGCGCGTTAGAGGGACTAAAAGCGTCAACTTTTAAATCTATGCCTTTGGGTGACCATTTAAGCGAATGGGAGCATTGTAATATTTAAGCACATGCTTGGGAATACTCAATATGGGCTACGAAAGGCTTAGATATCATTAAACGGTATTACGCGCTACTTTGTGCGATTAAGGGACTAAAAGCGACGACTAGCGAAACTACGCCTTAGAGAGGCCTTTTGAACGAACCAGAAACTCTGCAATGTTCGTTCATACCCTCGGAAGTATTTAATAATGGCCATGTAAGAATTCTATACCGTTTCGCGAGGATGCGCGCGAATTCGCGAATTAAGGGGTTAAAGGCGTCAACACACGAAACTACACTTTAAGGTGATCTTTTGAACGGAACATGTAACACCAGTCTTAATTTAATATGAATTTACTACTAAATACGCATTTAGTTTAAGTAAAATACGGGTTAACAAAAACATTGTAAGACCTTTACTCCATTATACAATATTTTATATAAGTTTCGTATAAATACGGGTTTATACGATTACACGTACGTACGAAAATACGATTCCATTAAAACATTTTTAAGATTTAAAACATTTCAACATCTTGTATTTATATCGTCGTTTAATCGTTATGACAAAATATATTGCGGAAGCTTGATTCTTGAACGTGTTCGATTCTTCGTTGAGCTTGATCGTCATCCATCCTAAGTTTAAACACACCTACATTGTAAATTTATCACAATGTTAGTATATGAGACCCTAGAACCCGTCTAAACGGACCCGAAAGCTAAAAACCATCAAATCAACAAAGTCACAATTTTGTTTGGAACTCGACCGTAGGCTACGGTCTTCAGACCGTAGCTTACGGTTCACTTTTAAATCTCAACCAGCAAGTCTGAACCGTAGGCTACGGTCCAGGATGGTAGCTTACGGTCTGTCTGTAGCTTTTTGTTTGTTTTCCGTTTTTAATACGAAAACCTTCATAACTTTTTAACCGTTTGTCTGATTTATGTGATTCTTTTTCCTACGCGATCGTAATTTGATTCTCCATAACATGGAGTTAAAATCCGACTTCCGGATTAACAAAATTTTAGACTTTTAAGCTTTCGGCTTAAAATATAATTACTAAATCTTGACCCGTTCATGCATTTATCAAACAAACAAGTTTGTTTGATCCCTATTTCCCATAAATCTCTTAAATTCAATATTGTTTATCATATTAGTCTCAAATCACGGGTCATTACACATTATTAACCAGTTTATGGTTATGTACTTAATTTGACCCGCTAAGGGTATTTACGCACTTTTATGCATAGCCTCCTATATTCAATTCTATCATCACAATTTCACAATTATATCAAGTGGTATTCCGCCACAACTATTATTGTGGTGGATTTTAGGTATCACAATTATTTATTCCAAATTTACCCCCTTTATGTTGTTATTTTACGATAAGAAGCTATTTTGAGGCATTTGATCCGGAAAGGATTTATGCCTATGCTTCTACACTTAACTAAACTTTACTTTATCCTAATACATGTTTCTAAATGACTCTTAAGGGTCATTTATCTGATTTATCCATCAAGGGCGTTTTGGTCAGATTTAGTCCCTCTTTTACGACGAAGGATCTTTATTACTTGTTTGACCAAAATTGCATGTTTAACTAACAACATATTTGTGCGTACCTGACTCGAGTAATCATTTCATCTTATTATACAAAAACCCATTTCATGTTATGTATGACTTATGTATTCAAACACCTAAATTGTTCAATTACTTTGCCTTTACTATCTAACATGATGATTCCAACCGCAAGTTAGACACCAACATCATCATATCATAAATACCCACTTAGTACACATATGGGTAATCATCAAATCCTTAGTTTTATCACTAATTCTTCTAGTTTTCAACTAGGGTTTTGCTTCTAAGCCTGAATTCAACACAATACCACCCATGCATTCTACATCCATTTCCGAATTTTGATTATGAGTGTTCATCATAGATTTCAAAACATCACCAAATTATAAAATTTGACATACCTTACGATCCCCTTGACTTGGTGATCATTTTTACGTGTCCATGCATCTGATTCGGGCTAGATTTGACCTTCAATTTGATGCTTTTGTTGAAATTAGGGTTTGACCCCTTTTTCTTCTCCCCTGGTCGCTTGAACTAGAACACACACTTGTGTGTGTGTTTTAATTTTTATATATATATAAATGTTTTAACTAAAACATTTTCCTATTTACCCACCTTTAGCCCCTCATGTTTTGGTTTGTATTAAGTAGGCCACAACCTACTTATTTCTAGTAACATTCCCTCTAATTAACTAGGTTTATTATTCCTAGTTAACTTAATGGGTTCGGGAAGTCCTAACCTGTTTTATTTTAAGTCCCGTTAACTCGGGCCCTTCACATACTTTGTTTTCTCAAAGTATTTATCCTCCTTTTTAATTAACATCTAGTTTGTTTATTTAAATCCTAATATTTACCGGGTTAATTTTTACCACTAACGGTATTTTACCCGTCATTACTATTAACGTGGTTTGATTAACAAACCCATTTTTGGTTGATCCTAATATTTACCAGGTTGTTTTTAAGCTGTTGTTTTCAGGTTCTGGTTGATCCTCTCACATCTCTAAACCATTTAACTAAATCTAGGGGCTTGTCTACTCTTTTTAAAACCAAAATTACACTTGTTTTAATCCTAGCAAACATCTAGACACATGGCATGATCATATTACTTTCAAAAAACTATAAATAGGTGAGGATTTCTCACTTTTGAACTCACACCTTCAATCTAAACTTGCTATCTCTCTTTATTCTTGAGGATCCTGAATATTTTGGGAACCTTCTCTGAGTTATTTTCAGTCCTAAGGACCATATGTAAGTGTCCTTTTGTGACAAGTTTATTTTATTTGGCTTTAAAACCCGAAAAGTCAAGCGTTTATGATAAACGCTTTGACTTTCAGCTAGACCATAAATGGTCAAGCCAGGGTTCGCAACGAACATGCTACGTGATCGTAATTAGGTAGGTGTTAAACCCTCAAAAGGGCACCTCCTAATTATCACGTTTACTTAGTTAATTGTCGGGTCAAAGTAATTAAAATAAAAGTCAAACGGGACAGTTTTTAAATAAAAATCATAACTGATAATGTAGAAGCTATAAAATCAGTTTTGTCACTTTAATAACTTGGTAAATATTAATTGAACATGTCTAGGCATGTTCAACCCGACAATTCTGAGTTTAGGCTCGGTTCGCAACCGAAAGTCGCAAAAGTAGACTTTTGCTTTGACTTTCAGTTCTGACCCGATTTAGCTTAGTTTAGTTATGCCTTAGGGTTCCTTTGTGACCATATTATATGTTAGTATAACCCTCTGAGGTCATACTACATGGTCCCTTAGAAATCAGAGATCATTTGCATGTTTCCGTTAAATGCTTAAAACTTGACCATTATGCCCTTATGATATAAAAACAAGATTTTTGAAAATGTGAGAGGACAAAAAGTTTTATTACTGATATATAAGTATGTTCTAAAAATCTGACATCAGTTTCTGGTCTCAAATAAAAGTTATGCAAGATATCGTAAAACAAAACTTTTTGTTAATTAAATTGCATTTTTAGCATAAATCACATTTAAACCCAATTTTTGGCACCAAACTTCCTACCCACTGTTATGATATAATATTTAGGGATTTTTGGAAATTTTTGTCAAATTTTATATTGATCATAACGTAGAGTTCTAGCATGAATTCGGTAATTGACGATAATGCCCTTTTCATTAATAAAATGAGATTTACATATCTTTTATATGCCAAACCTTTTCCTACTGATGTCATATGTTAAATAAAATATTTCTAACCTTCAAGACTGATCAAAACTTGAAAATTTTATAAACATCTCAAATATCGTCAAATACCGACTTTTACGCTAATTAGGCGCATAGTATGGTTTAAAACCATATGTAACGCCTAAGACTTGTTACCTACTGATTTTATAAATAAATTTTTATACTTTAACAGTAAGTATAAGTCTTGAACTCAGATTTCCAAATTTGACCTCAAATGCATATGTGAAATGACCAAAATGCCCCTACGGTGCATAGTTTGGCCATAAATGATAAACCTCATATATGTATGATATCTTACTGATGTAACTTGATAAAATAAATTTTTTTACTGAATATTTTAGAACAGAACCTCAGTTTGCTATTAAACCTCTTTTATAAACTTTAAAATGACCAAAATACCCTTACGGGGCTTAAATTGGTTTTAAATTTGTTTTGGGCATAATTATTGATATCATAATGATATCATATCATATTTAAAGCATATTAACTTGTGAAACTTGTATACGCCTCATCTGGTTACCCGCTATGCATATACGCGTTCGGTACGGTTTATGTAACTAGTTTGCATAAATTAGCCGAAACAGGTCAAACCTTATCATTTATATTTAAAAATCCAGAATGTATTTAGTTTTCCCATTATATACAAGTCTTCATACTTGTTGAGTCTAAATTACATTCCAATCCGGTCATCGCTTAATCTAGCGTTTTCGTACCGTAAACCTTTCTTTAAAATTAACCGGTCTAAGTTTATAACTTAAATAAGACCCGTTAGTAATCTCATAGGTTAATAAAAACCTTTGTTCCAGATTAGGAGCCCCCGTAAAAGCTACTTGCACTAGTTTAAGTACATTATACGGCTGAGTAGATAAATCTTGCATTTAAAAGCTCAGGTAAATACTTTTAACTTATTTTCCCTTATACGGGCTTGGGATACGGTATTATAATAATACCGCTTGGTCGGGTATGAAATCATTTAATCGGATTGTGATTAATAAATTGCATTATCCGTTTTAATCTGTCTTGTTTGATGCAATGCCTTTGGGAGGTTAATGACCGTGTCCTGGATATCCTCGGCTCATTCATTAGAAATGGCCATGGCTTAAGCACGGGGTGTAGGCATACACCTGACAGTTGCATATGTATAAACGGTATCTCAGTCGTGAGGAAACTCCTTGTGGGCCTATACTTGTGGTGTGTCTATTAATCTTGTCCCGGCTATTCTAACCGGGCCCTGAACGGATGACAAACATATAAATCTGTATACACGATTACTTTTAAATAATTGTCCCAAGTTATAAAATATTTTATGCCTTGTGCATCCAAACCAATTTTATAAACATTTTTCAAATGAGTCGGTTAATTGTATTTACCAGTGTAAACTGACGTATTTTGATAGGTACTATACGTAATTGGCTGGAAGCTCCTTGGTGTCAATGAAGGATCTTGCAAATCCTTAGGATGCCGTAAAGTCTGTAAACATCATTTTGTACATTTTAATAGGATCCGCCTGTGGATTTAATATTGCAAGCTCGGATGTATTTATCTTTTCAGTATTTCTGACATTTGGGTTTGTAATAATATTTTATATTCCAAGACTTCCGCTGTGCTATTCTATGTATGTTTGACTATGACAATATCAATCTTACATCACGATATTCCCCATCGGGCCCACCGGTGATATGTGGAAATATCGGGGTGTGACATGCCATCTTTTCATCTAAACCCTAACAGGGGCGGCCCGCGTGTGGTTTGACAGCCTCCCTTCAGGTAAAATCAAATCTTGGCCGGATTTTCAAGAAAAACTCCTCACCCACTTCAGTCAGTAGAGACAGTATAAGCACGACACTTCAAAAGTGATGGACATCTGGAGGCGTGAAGGCGAAGATTTGGAAGATTTCATCACTCGCTTTAACAAGGAGTACTTGGAAATTGGAGGCGTTAGTGAAGACTTCATGTGCGCCCACTTCAAGAAAGCGATATGATGTGATAACCTGATCAGGACTATCACATGAAGTGGCGGAATGCCAAAGGAACGAGACAAGCTGATGGAAGCAGCAAAAATAGTCGCGCAAACAGAGGAATAGTTGACTGGGTCAAGGTCCAGTCATTATTCGATGGATCATTACTTGAATGACTATGCGCGTGACTCAAGCAGGCGCGATAAAAGGAAGCGTCACTCTGGCTAGAAATCAAACCTATCCAACATTGACGATGAAAGACGTCATCATGGTAAAGACACCCGAGATACAATCGACAAGATCGAGTACACAAAAGCAACCAAAAGAGAGAATCGAAAGAAGCATTGGACTCCGCTGACTAAGACACCCTTGGAGGTTCTTAACATGGAGGAGGTGGAATTCAAGGCTCCGCTACCAATGTGCAATAAGAAGGGCCAAGACCCTAACTTATACTGCGAGTTTCACAAGGACATAGGGCACCTGACAGATGATAGTTTCAGCCTACGCATGGAGATTGAGAAGGCCCTGAAGAGCGGCAAGCTAGAACACCCGGTGAAGAAAGTGCGCAAGGAAACAAATAAAATCCAGAGGACTGGACTAACACACTGGGCTCATCGCATCACGCCAAGAATAAACAACAGCGAGACCACTCTTAACCAGATCTATGGCTCAGGGGCGGTTATCACGTTTTCAATTAAATTTCCTCCACCACGCTTGGCTGCTGTCAACGCAACTAATGGTGAGGATAGACACCGAAGACATGTTTTCCCATAACAGTGAGGCCTCTAATGCCGACAAAGGCGCGTATCACTTATGTACTTTAGACGGTCCATTGTTCTACACTCCTAGTGTCGCAACCCCCGACCCTTACCCCGGGAGCAGGAGCCGCGAGCCAGTGCCGATGGTATCGGTGTTTATTAATTTGGCAGTGGAAATGAGACACCATGATCGTAGTTAGGAAATAATTTTCAGAGTTTCCGAAACACCAAACTTTTATATTAAACAAAGGGGGTAAACCCCATATCTCATTTATAATATGTTTATACGAATAAACCCTAGCTGCTAAAAACATAAACTTTTTATTTAGGTAACTTTGTAGCCACTTTCTTTAAGCCTTCAGTGCTCCATAGCTGGCTTTTAATATCTTCACATCAAGTTACCTGAAACGCGTTTTAAAATATTTTATCAGCAAGAAATACTGGCGAGTACATTACATTTTATAAAATGACACATTGTTATAGTTTACAGCATCAAGAGTTTTTACATTTGTTTATATCCACCAATTTCTCAACGCAGTATTGCTACTGGGGCAGCCTTTGTCCCCGTGCTTGCGGTCATGCTAATATTGGCTAACCCGTTGTCCAATATTAACGAGTGTCAAGTAATGTATACAAAACCCCACATACTGATGATAATTGTAGAATTACAAAGACTTAATCACTGTAAACATAACTGATAAACATTTAGGGTTTTGTAAAACATTTGAAATAATGGATCACAAACTATGAGAAAAGGAGAATGACTCACATTGTAAACTTAGGTATTTCTACGGGCTTCCTGGTGATATTTCCTGATTATTTTCTTGAGTTTCTATTTAAAAACAGACAATGCACGCGTGTTAGTAAAATAACCCAAATCACATTAGCCATACAACACGAGACAGAACCCCAACGGACTTAGTCAGGCAGAGCCTTGACATGCGTTACGGGGCCCTAGATCAATCGGGTAGGGTAACGAATCAGTGATCGGGGGTTAAAATACTTGCAACGGGGCAGAGCTTCGCGTTTTAGGGGTATAATTTTTGCACTATAGAGACAAGGAGAGAAAGAAACATGAGCGAATTGCAGCTGCTGCTGAAGAATTCTATTTATAGGTGATTCACAGCTCTCTCGCGCCCCGCGACTCGCCCAAAGGGGTCCTCTCGCGCCCCGCGAGGGCACCCTAGCTACGGCTAGGTTTGCCTGGTCACTAACCTAGACTTGCCACGTGTCTGACACGTGGCACAAAAGGTTTCCGGCAAGTCAATGGCCTGTCGCGCCCCGCGACCGCCCCCCTTAATTCTTTCGCGGCTCGCGAGCCACATAAAATCATTATTTTATTTGATTTTTAATAAAATTAGGGTTATACGGGTTCGTTTTAATGTGTACGGGTTAATTTAGGGCGTTTTCGAGGGTTGTTATACCTAGGACGCATGACAAAGAAGAAAAACTTTTACATGTAATACACAACCTTTGTAAGCGATGGTCACGCACCTGAGAAGTTTACTAATACAAGTGTTGTTTACATTGTTTTTCCCTGTTAGTTTCTATGGTAAATTCAAGTTACAAATGCATGCTTCAACTTCGAGTTCGCGCAAAAACGATAAAGCTAAATTACGAGCTCATTAACTATCTAATCTTCAAGACTCCCGTGAACATAGCGCAGAGTCGGATTGTATCGTTCAAACATGAGCCACACTTACTCTTATTCGCGCAACTTATACAAAGTCTGTAATACATTCAATAATTGTAAGATGATAATCAAATGGAAAAAAATGTCACTTTGTATTAGTAAGCGCAAGGCGCATCGGTTACATCACATAAATCAAAATTTACAAGGCACTAAATGCCTAAACAAAACCTACAAACTAGGTATCATCTTCACTTCGCACTCCCATCTCCTGCATCTTCATCTTCATCATCGGAAAGCTCTTGCGCTTTCGGAACCTCGAAGACGGCCTTCAAACGTTCTACATAGTCATCGTGTTGAAGTACATCTAGGACCAAGTCCATAACAAGAAGAGAAAGGTTGTTGTAGTTCTCTTCAGCTTGGTTAAAACCTTTCTCTACCTCAACATTAACAGAACAATGTCGGCTATCCCACTTAACCTGGAGCGCAGCTTCAACGTCAGATACACATTCGGCATAACCTTCGCGGTGGCCCACATGACGAGCTGCCACGGTAAGCGCTGCCACAGCTTGGTCTAATCCGACGGAGTTCAGCACCGAATTTGCCACCTGTCCAAGAAACCAAACGTTAGCTTGCAAAATGGTACTAAAAGCAACTAAGGGAAGTAACGGGTAACTTACATGTGCAATCCCACATTGTTGTAGCCACTCCAAGTTGTTTACCAAGGGCTCAACCGTCGACTGGACCTCCGCATAATTGTCCTGAGCTACGTCTAAGGCCACTTGGATAACCTTATGCACCTCGTCGGCAGACTCAGATTTTTGCTTTTCAGCTTCCAGGTCAATCTCGAGAGACTCCGCTCTCTCCTGTGACTCGCACAAGTGACGTTTGAGTTCGGCATTTTCAACGTTCTTGCCAGCCATGTCTCTATCTTTAGAGACGAGTTGCTGTTTCAAGTCCTCCGGCGCAGATAACAAGTTATTTAACCTTTCGATTTCATTTATTTGTTCAGCACATATAGAGGCGGTACGAACCTGATTCATTTCCGTGCGCTCGCGGTGCACTATAGCAGCTTCGTATCTTTCTTAGAAATTTGCTTTTGACTTAGTCAACTCTTCAACCTGCCTTGAGGTTAGTTATTTCATTTCACGCGACATACATTTTTTGATTATCCCTCTCACACGTCTGGCGCTCTTCAGCAAGTGTATCCTCACTTGCTTGCAACTTTTTCCTCAAACCCAAGAGGCCCCATTCCATTTTCTTCTTCTTAGCTTCAAACTGAGCCTTTTGTTCGGCAAACTCAGCCTTGGCCTTTTCGAATTGTTTAGCTTCAGCAGACAAGTGCTCCCTGTAACCTTCCCATTCAGCACGCTCGCAGTGCATGGTGCACCACTCACGAATAATTTGGTTACTGGTGGGCACTTGGTTGGCTTGCGCAAACACATGAGCTTGATACAAGTTTTCGTGTTTGTGCTTCTTCTGATGAAGCACTTCAGCAGTGGGAAAGCAGCCATAAACCATTCCCGACACGGAGGGAAAGTAGAGAAAGTATCACCTTGCTTCAAATCCCATACAGGGGCATGGACCTCATTGGCGCGATCTTCAGAGTAAGACTTGTAATAAATGTCTCCCAATGTATCCTTAGGTCGGATTGGTGAGGGTTCCCTATGTTGAGCCTTGAAAGGGCTAACACTTTCACCATCCGCGCCCGCATCACCCGCGCCAGCAGCACCAGTTTCTTGTGCTTCAGTCTACACATCCTGATGGACCGCATCACCTTTCTCATGAACCTCTTGAGCAGGCTCTTCAACTGTTTGCACAGGTTCTTCAATGTCGATCGTTGCAGCCTTCTCAACTACAGCTTTAATAGGTTCTTTAACCTACACAACCTTCTCCACACGCTCGAAAACAGTTTCAACCGATTTCTCTCAACCCCCAAAACCTTATCACCGGTAACCTCAGGCGCACCTTTCGACCCCTTTGCAGCACCAACAGGGGTAGACGAGGGTATCTTGGGCGCAGGTTTTGGATGAATAATCTTGATTCTAGGCTACGCGGCTTTCGATTCTGCATGATACAAACTATGTTAACACATAATTAAGAACATGGAAATGTTAAACAATACTAAGTTACAAAGCACTTACCCGGTGAAATCTGAGTGTACAACGATCTGACATTTCCCTTCTTCATGATACAAGGTTTGCCAGATGCAACCATCTTGGCATTAGGGGCAGGGTCAGGCACTGACTCCTCGCGCTGTCTTTTCGAGGCATTCTTCCTGGCCAGCTCAGGGATAGGATTAGTTTCTCTCCCCTCTTCAACAGGGATAAATGTGGGAGTCGCGCCGGAAGGTTGGTATTTGGAGCTCACACTCCCTGAACTCCGCGCGCTGGCTGCTACACTAGCTTTAAACTTCCCATCTAGAGTTTACAATTCTTCCATGGAATAAGCTACAATGACAAAATCGTCTAAGCTGCGTTGGTGAGGGCGAGCCATACCTTTGCGCGAAGCAGCGTCAGAAGCTGCAATTCTCGCCTCTTGTTTTATGGGGCGCGCCCCCTCAGCAACGGTCACTGCTTTCGTCTTGCTCACTCTCTTCGGTTTTTTCTCCTCATGGTCAATACCGAGATCGCGCAGGCTACCTGCAAGCACACCAGGGGGAGATTTTAATCCATGTTCCGAAGAAGCTATAGACTCCTCGCTGGAAAGTAGTAAAACTTCCACTCCAGCAGGAGTTATAGCTCTACATGGCCTAGGATTCGGTACACGCGCACCTTCAGTTCCAGTGGGAGGCACAGTGAAAACATCCGTTGGAGGATACATAAAATTCCCTTGAATTTGTTCTTGCCAAATCTCTTCATCCTCACGTACAGGCCGTACACCCTTGACACTAGCATTAGCCGGGAAAACGCGACGATAAAGATCTATCTCTGCACAAACAAAACAATGCAGTTTCAGAAGACAGCATTGTCACAAACTTCTTAAAAAGGAAGAAATAATAGAGAGAAAGAGCTTACCTCCGCCTTCCGAAAGAAGAATAGGCATATTCGTGCTGGTGCTCGACCATTTATCGCTCATACCAGTGGCCACGAACACCTGTTCGCCAAAGGATTGGTTGGGGAGCGGTTGCAACTTCTCATACAAAGCCGTGCCCCTAGGTATTTTCAGATCCTCCTTTGGGATCGGCGCAAATTCGCGAAACTCCATCGTGATCGGGATCACTTCGTCGCGAATAAAAAAGAACTTACCCTTCCAATCGTGATAACTTTTAGGGGGATTGACGAGAAACCTTTTTCGAGCCGCGCGTGCCAAACGAAAAGAACCCCAAGTTGACCTGCAACTGGTAGAAGGCACGAAATCGATCCACAGTCGGCTCCAACCCTTGTGACTAGCAACAAAACTCAAAATGTCTAATCCTCACCAGGCCCAACGGGCTCAATTGATAGACATGAAAACGACAGAAAGTGAGAAGGGCACCGAAAAAATTCGTCGCTGGTAACCGGAAGTTAACATCTCAGAAAAAGTCTGCAAGCAAGGTGATATAACTCGGTAGTGCATCGGCGGCAGCTTGGCCTTTGGCCGGATATCACGCGTCCCATTCGCCGTAGAATTGATGACCCCAGACTATCTGTTCAAAGAGCCCCTCTTCCCACTTCAGTGGTGGCATAGCACCACCAGATTCCTTAGCACCTACAATGTCCTCGACGTGTTCACTCATATCGTAATAAGTTCTTAAAGATCTTCAAACAGTTGAAGAAAGTTCTTGAGAAGTTCATGAAGAAAACTCGAAGATATTTAAAAAAGCCCCTCTTCCCACTTCAGTGGTGGCATAGCACCACCAGATTCCTTAGCACCTACAATGTCCTCTACGTGTTCACTTATATCGTAATAAGTTCTTGAAGATCTTCAAACAGTTGAAGAAAGTTCTTGAGAAGTTCATGAAGAAAACTCGAAGATCTTCAAAAATTTCTTGAAAATATGAAGAAATTCTGCAGCAACTTGAAGAAAGCTTAAAAAAGCTTGAAGATCTTCTAAAAGCTCTTGAATATGTGAAGATTCAAAGAGGAAACGAGAGAGAATTCGATGAAAAGTGTTTTCTATCGTTAGGTCTTCATCTATTTATACCCATCGCATTTAATGCGATGGGTAACCGTGCCGAGCCACTGACGTGCGTGTCCAACCACAGATTGACACATCAGGCGAGAAAACTGTAACACCTCGAAAAATCACATCCAATGAAGTATTGACACGTGTGATAAACCCTAATGAAGTCAAACGTTGAATTTAAGGGACTAATTTTTTGAAAAATCGAAAACTTTGATTATGAAAGAACTGGAAGTATTATCATACCCAAAATAAGCTTCTAAATAACCTTTTACGGTTTTATATTCACAAATGAGCCACTTGTTAATCAAGTGTAGCCGTTTATGTAATTAATTGAAAGTTTGCGCAGAAAATGGTTAAAAGCGTCAACATGTTAATTCTTACCTCTGAGTGACCTTTTAACAAACCGAGAGCCTCATGATATTTGATTATACTCTCGGGATTGCCAATCATTGGCCACCCAAGGCTTTTATGCCCAAAAGTGTAGTTACGCGCAACTTTGCAAGTATAAGGGACTAAAAGTGTCAATATGTTTAATTATACCTCTGAGTGACCTTTTAGCAAACCCAAAGCTTTGTAACGATTAAATATGCTCACTAGAATACATGATAAAAATTTCATCAAGTTTCGTTATCGTATGAGAAAGTTATGATCAAATTCGTATGCGGGGGGTTAAAGCGTAAACGTTGAAAGTTATGGCTTTTCGGGTGATAACCAAGTTAACCAAGGGCTTAACAAAGTGGGTATAAGACTTGAAGCCTTATAAGTCAAGTTGAGGGGCTCAAAATGCAAGAAACAAAGTTTGGTTGACCTTTCGAAGAGCCAAGAGCCAAGGATGCAAACTGAAAAAGTTTTAAAACCTGAAGCTAGACTCCAGGCGGGCCGCGTAAGGTCTTGGCAATCCTTACGCGGGCCGCGTCAGGCCCCCAGATGCAGAAAATCGTTAATGTTGGCTGTTCAGCCTTGGAACCGACTTAAGAAGATATTTTCTCATCCATGGGCGACCCCTAAACATTCCTAGGCACTTAGGGACACTTGTGGGTGATCCATGATCAGTTGTAGCCTTAGTTGTCAACAATCTAATGAGATTAAAACACTATATAAAGGCCTCATGTTACAACCATTGATCACACCTCACTTCTGCATTTCTGGAGCTTAAGAGCAGACCCTAAGCCTTCCTAATCGTGCATAGGACTTTAGTAAGTATGCTTAACCTTTCTTAGTTGAGTTTTTACTTAGTTTTAGCTTAAAAGTCAAACCGTCGTAATTAACGGTTGACTTAGCGATTAATCATTGATGGTCCAGTGATTAGTCGATTTGAAAGTAGTTATAAGTTGGTAATTATGTGGGCATTAAACCCTTAAAAGGGCTCCCTCTGATTCCCACTCTAACTAGATCAAATGTCGGGTCAAAGTTGATTAGAAAAAGTCAACAGAACCTTAATTTGCGAATCAACACTTAATTAACAATGTAGAAGGCATGAAACCTATTTTATCACTCATATAACTTGATAATAAGTATTATAACTAGTCTAAGCTTGTTTGATCCGACAATTTTCTGTTTAGACCCGGTTCGGAACCGAAAGTCGCAAAACTTTGACTTTTGCTTTGACTTCAGTTCTGACCCGATTTAGTATGATTTGGAAATGCCTTAGAGCTTCCTTAGGACCAGGTTACATGATAGTATAACCCTCTATGGTTGGATCGTTGATTGTCCGATTCGTTTACACGTTTCCGTTAAATGCTTAATGTTGACCATAATGCCCTTTTGACCATAAAACGAGAATTTTGGAAATATGAAAGGACAATAATCTTTACTACTGATTTATAAATATGTCCCTAAAATTTCACATCAGTTGGAGATCTAGATTAGGAGTTATGCTCATTAGCGTAATTATAACGCCTTTTAGTAATTAAACGGCGCAATTAGCATAAAGCCTATCTAAACCCAATTTTTGACACCAAACCTTTTACTCACTGATGTAATATAATATTTTGAGATTTTTAAAGATTTTTAATTATTTTTAAACTGATCAAAACCTAGAGTTATCGCCTTAATTCGGTAAATACCGATTATGCCCTTTTAGGCCATAAAATGAGTTTTACAAGCCCTTTTGATACCAATCCAATTGCTACTGATTTTATATAATAAATAAAGTATTTTGAACTTTATAACCTGATCAGAAAACTCAGATTTCCTGTATAACCCGGAAATCGCTTAAAATAACTTTTTACGCGTATTAAACGCATAGTTTGGGTTTAAAAACCATTTTGTCACATAAGACTTATTACCAATTGATATACCCTGTTAAAATAAGTCATTTTACTGATGTATTCAGACCCGAACCTCAGAAGTTCATTAAATCTATTTTATAATCTTTAAAATGACCAAAATACCCTACGGGGCTTATTTTGAGATTAAACTCGTTTTGGGCATAATGGAAGGTATCCTACTGATATCACAACATATTTAAGGCATATTAACATAGGAAACCTGTATATGACTCTTTTGGTTACTCGTTACGCACTTGCCGCGTTCGGATCGGCTTATGTGACTAGTTTGCATATATTAGCCGAAACGGGTCAAACCATATCCTCTTTGTCTCAAAATCTAGAATGTGTTTAAGTTACCCATATTAAACAAGCATACAAGCTTTCCGGGTCGAAACCACATTCTAAACCGGTCTTCGCCTTATCGTGCGTTTGAACCGTATCTTTCTTTAAAACTAACCGGTCTAAACTTAGGCTTAATTAAAGACCCGTTAGTATTCTAATTAGTTATTTACACCATCATTCCAGACTAGAGCCTTCCGGTAAATTGTACCTACGCTTACTTAAGTGAATACGGCTGAGTTATTATAATTCTTGCTATTTAAGACAGGAGCTAGCTCAGGTAAATACTCTTAACTTATTTTCCCTATTACGGGCTTGGGATACGGTAATATAAATACCGCATGGTCAGGTATGGGATTCAAAGACCAATGAGTCGGGAAATCCAAATAACCTGTTTTAATTCGTATTGCTTGACTGAAACATTGGGGGTTAATGCGACCGTGTCCTGGATATCCTTGACTCATTAAATGCAATGGCCACGACCTAAGCACGGGGTGTAGGCATACACCTGACAGATGCTATATGCTTATTAATTAATTATACCCAATATGGGATTCCCAATAAGGGAATAGTGGCGTGTCGGTTAATCTTGAACCGGCATAGAACCGGGCCCCGTATGTAGAGCAAGTTATGTAAAACTGATAACATGAGATATAGTTTATCCCAAGTATAAAAGATTTATTTTTGCCTTGTGCATTTTAATCAAAGTGTCAAAATATTTTCGTGCCTTGTGCACCTAAACCAATTTTCATAAACATTTCCAAATGAGTCGGTTGAGTGTATTTACCAGTGAAAACTGACGTATTTTCAAAAGTCTAAGTGACAGGTACAAGTACGTAATAGGCTGGAAGCTGCTCAGGACGTTAATAAGGAATCTTGCAAGTTCTAGGCGTCTAAAGTCTGTTGAACAATGTTATGTTTTAAGATCCGCATGTGGATCCTTTACTTTCCGTTGTAATACTTGATATTACTTTATATTCGGATTGTAATATATTTATCTTTTGCTTCCGCTGTGCATTGATATATTGTGTTGTTTGACTATGATGATATCAACTACGTCACGATACTACCCTACCGGGCCCACCGGTCAAACATGGAAATATCGGGGTGTGACAAAAAACCGGAGCTAAAGCTACCACGCGTGCGTGGTCCTCACTCTCCTGACACCAGATGAAACGGAGCGCCTGACACAGTGACAACATGATCGTCACTGTGTCAGCGGTCACCTCAGCAGTCCCTTTCGCCACTAACCTGTCAGTAGCTACTTATTTTTGAATTTTAAAGATTTTTCCCGCGCAAATAAACAAGATTACTTCACAAGTAAGCTAAACAGCCGGACATGTAAGTTATGACACAATTACACGCGCCAGCTTTTCTAGCACAAAAGATGCATTTCTGAACACCAGAGCAAGCGCAAAGACTTAATTTTATTTTCTAGTCCAGAGCTCCAACCACTTGCCTCGCGCATGGAAGTAAGACTGGACTAGGGGACTTGAAGGGGTATGGTCCTTAATCCTGCGCCGACCATACGAGTCAGCCTCAGATCGCGCACAAGACCATACCCAAATTAAGCCAAATTGATAACTTCCCCGACCTCGCACCAGCTAAACAGATGTGTTGGCCAAGACAAGATCAGGTTTAACACTTAACTCCATGGATAAAAGATCTGCCTTCCTTGACCTTGCGCCGACTGCACAAATTATACCTGGGTCGCGCAGAGGTAAGAAGCGCAAGTAAACATCGGACACGTACAAAAGGTACAAGTGGCAGAGCAGTGGACCAATAAGCGTCCAACAGGCTGTACGATGGACAATCGTACTGGAGACAAAAAGGTACACAAGAACCAGTGTGCGCCGACCACTGCTCCACGATCTCCACTTAGCTGCTGATAACAGACCAGACAACAAGGACAATCGTTAGAACACATGGATCCATTCAGCATGCGCCAGCTACCCTCTCGACTGTAATCACTAACGGTCATGACAGAGGGGACATAATGGATATTCCTTGTTGTCGTCTACAGGCCCAAGGCCCATCAGCCCATCTCCTTCACAAACCACCTCGGCTATAAATAAGGAACTTCACCTCCAGGCTTAAGGATCGCTCTCTCACTTAATACACACACTATTATCCTCAAAAACAATTACTTATTCTCATGCCGGAGGGTGGTTATAAGGAGAACCCCCTATTCTCCTCTTTGTAACGAGCTTACGGTGTGTTGATTGTCTTGCAGGATCTTCATAGTCTTTAGGCAAGAAGGAAAGAAGATTAACCTTGTTTGACGAGACACTAACCACAAACTCATCACTAGATTAGTTCGGTGTTTCTCCAAATTGTGAAACTAGAGGCGGATTCAGTATGTAAAGAGGGTGAGGGTGTAGCCCATTTAAGGAGGATTTCACTATGTATTTCAGCAACGTATTTCATGAAAAAGATGACATATGTAAAGAATTGAGGGGCACACTAGACACATTTGAAGTATTGGGGGCACTTTGTCCTACAAACGGGTCCCATTAGGAGCATTACGAAATGCCTTGCATAAAAATGTAAAGAAAAAAAAAAACGAAACAGTAGTTCAACGTATATAGCTTAAAAATAAACAGATGGTTTGACATATAATAAACATCTAAAACTTTGATTCTTTTGTAAATTAAAAAAAAACATCTATTATATCTAGTGAAATATGGATTTGAGTTATAATTATTTGGTGTTTTTTTACTTGACCCGACCTATGTTGATATACCCATATTTTGGCCCTATCAAAAATTTATGTATTTGTCATTGCGTGAAACACAACTAATAATAGTTTTGCAAAGTTTCACCCGTTCAAATCCAACCACAAACATTCCCAATATTTGGACAGTTAAGGGTAGTCTTATTTGATACGGTGCTATATTACATATCAACCTAACACATCCTGTCACATGTTAGTAAGTAGGACTCAAATGTCATTTAGTCATAACTTGTGAAGGGGTGTTTCTTCTAACAAATACTTCATGATTGTAGGTGAGCAGTTGGTGAGGTGAGACTTGGCCCATCTTCTAATTACAAATATATCATTAAAATAGTTTTTGACCTCTTCTCAAAACTCAAAAGTCATCCAACAAGTTGGTTCAATAACTTAATGTTTTGAGTGGTATATATAATACCATCCATAACAAACTAAGGTTCACCAATTAACAAACATCATTGGGTTCAAGCATGGACTCTTACAATATGTCCGAAGAAGAGGAAGGGCTACTCAAAGTGAATCAAATACACGGGGGCATAGTTCTTCCTATGGTCGTCAAAACCGCAATCGAACTCGATCTCTTTGAGACCATGGCGAAGACTCCTGGGGGTCGCTTCTCTTGTTTTGATCTTGCTTCTAGTCTCCCTAGACAAACCCACGAAACGCCGGTGTTAATTGAACGGATTCTTCAGTTTCTCGCTGGCCACTCGATTCTCACATCAACCGTGGTAAAGGATGAACATGGAGATTCTAAGAACATGTACGGCATGACAACGGTGTCGAATTATTATGTTCGAAAACAAGATGGAACGTCTTATGCTTCAGCACTTCTCCTTGTCTACGATAAAGTACAAGTTGATTGTTGGTTAGTTATCTATATTTACATCTTATTTCTAGCTTTTTCTTACATGTTGAATCCTGGACAAGATGACATGAGATTCTAGTAATATGTCACACTTGTTTTCATTTATAAATAGTTAATGACGTTAAATATGGATTTAATAGAGTTAAGCTATTACCATAACAATATGGTTTTAGTTATGGATAACTTTATTTTGAACGATGTAACCATTGAAGGTAGCAAATTTAGTGGTCAAACATCTTTGGTAAATTTGTCAGGGACAAAACAAAAACATTTTATTAATTAATGAGTGAGGCCACTCATGACTACTCAAGATCTGATTTGTTAAAACTCGAATCTAGTGACTTTAAAGGAGTTCAAGCTTAAATTTCAGCTCTATATAAAGGACTATGACACTAGAAAGCCTATTATTTATATAATATAAAGTGGATGTGATGTGAAGTAGTATAATTTGATGTAATATGATATACTATAAAGCAACAATATAATTTAATGTAATGTAACATAGCGTTTGAGCCGTCCCAGAGAATATTTGAGAATCCAGAGTCCCTAATCGAGTAGAATTTTTTTCCATAGATTGTAATAGGTTTTGTATATTTGCTAACTTTTGAATTCTTTGATACGTTTCTTTAGAGCCATTTTAATAAATAGTTCACACATTTAACCCTTTATCAATGAAAGAGTTTTAAACATCTAACCCTTTATCAATGAAAGAGTTTTAAAAGTGACCCAATCTATTTGGGGCAGGTATCATCTAAAAGATGCAGTTATTGAGGGAGGGGTTCCATTTTACAAGGCTCATGGGATGAATTTATTTGAGTATCCTGCAAAAGACAATAGATACAATAATCTATTCAACAAGGGCATGTATGACTTCACAACAATTGTGATGAAGATGATTCTTGAAAAGTACAAGGGATTTGAAGGAGTCAAAGAAGTGATTGATGTTGGTGGTGGTTTTGGTGCTAACCTTGAGCTTATTGTTTCTAAGTACCCTAATATTAAGGGGATCAACTTTGACCTACCCCATGTCATTAAGGATGCACCTCCTTGCCCAGGTATAAATTCAATTTCAAAGACCACTGATTATGGTTTTAAAAATGACATATCAAACCAACTGGATTAAGTGGGTTGAACCGATTTTCCAAACTCGTTAGTTTGTATCATAACTTTTGAAATTATAAAGGTGGTTTACGAGATAATTTCAAACGTGAAAAGAAGTGTAAATAATAAAAAGGTTAAACAACCCGTTCCATGTGTCAAACTGGATTGGACCATCAAACCACTAAACTATGAACATCGAATTGTTTGGATGTCAAACTGAAAATAATTAAGACTTTAAGTCAATGATAATTACTTGATGCTCCTGACTAGGTGTGGAGCATGTCCGAGGAGATATGTTCCAAAGTGTTCCTAAAGGAGATGTTATTTTCATGAAGGTTTGTACATCAAGCTCTTTTAACATTATCTTTGTTTAAATAATAATGTTTTTTTTTGTTAAATAACCACAATTATTTTTCATCTTCTTTTAGTGGATTCTTCATGACTGGGGTGACAATTATTGCATCAAGCTTCTAAAGAACTGTTGGGCGGCATTGCCAGAGCATGGTAAGGTGGTGATAGTTGAAGTGATCATTCCCGACCCTGAAAGTGATATCAATTGTAGTGATGAAGTTTCTAAAACCGCTATGGGCTATGATATGTTTATGTTGGTTGATACCCCTGGTGGCAAAGAGCGTACCGCAAAAGAATACAACGTCTTGGCCAAAGAGGCAGGTTTCGCTTCTATGGAAATTGTTTGCCGGATCTCTACTTTTTGGATCATGGAATTCTACAAGAATATTTAACTTATAAGTTGAATGTAATTGCCTTGTAACGAGGATCCGAAGTTAAAGGACTTTATGTTTCATTTCGTTTTATATGAAAATAAACGTGAAAGTGATTTGTTATGATGCATTTCTCTAATTATAACCTAGCTAGGTATCATTCTCTATAAATCGAGATTGTTTAGTAAGATTGATTACAAGAACATACAATAAGTGTGCTAATGTGTCATTAACATGGGAAATCTAAAAATAACTATAATGAAAACTAAATAGTTACAACAATATCCATGTTTGATGTTAAACAAAAACTTCTGGTGTTCTGAAATGACCTAATAGAGATAACTGTTAGACCAAAAGAACATGAATAGAGAGAGTTGCTCTTGAGTGGGCTTCATTTGCATTGCATGAGTTTTTGCTTCATCAAAACTATTGAGCCCAAAACAACCCCCCCCCCCCCCCCCCCCAAAGCCCAAGTTGATCCACCCTGAGGCGCACGCACAAACGCGTATGTCCTCCCATAGTTACTGTCGAATCGCACCCCAAAAAACACAAACACACACACCAAAGGATATCAAACAAGTCCCAAAGATAACCCCAAAACTAAAAATTAAGCCACTACTGAGCATCTTAAAAACTTCTCCGAAGCACGGAGACATATTCCATCACTGAAATAATCAGTATAAACCAAACGAATAGATATGTATGTATGTATATATTCCAAGCATAATTACATAAACAACCAATTAATCGACCACTAAACTGCTAAAACAAGTCTTTGTGGCTGACCCACCAGATCCGACATGGGTTTGGGTTGTAGTTTTCTGAAACTGTAGCTGGTGGTTTGGTCTAAACTTTTTGTTGAGACTAGATGAACCAAACAATAAAACTCAGTATGGTTTAATTTTAAAAATTTATATATGCATTAGCAATAAAAACAGGGACAAAAACATGTGCTCACCAGTCAGTACTGGTGTCAACTCTCTTGAGCTTTTCCCTTGCAGCTTCAAACTCTTCTTCGGTAGGCTCTGAAGACGGTTCGCCTCCACCATATTTACTCACCAAAGACGAAAACATCTCGTCTACCCGTTCTTTCCTTTCGCTTTGCCTTTGTGAAATAATAGCATATAGTCACCAAAGACGAAAACATCCGACTCTTTCTTTGGCCTGCATTTAGTCAAATGTCAGAATTCAAAACAACATAACAAGCCTAACGAGACCCAAATTCACAATATATATATATAGGACTCACTTTCCCCTACGCTTCAACGGGTTTGTGGGTGGTTCTGTTTCAGAAACTTTTTGACCCCATTTTGGTAAGCTTTGGTTGACTTCAATTCTCCTGCAGAGTACGACTAATGTTACAAAATCTACATCTTTTTGTGGGAAAATTGGCATCTTAAACTTACCAGCAGAAATTGCCTCATCGAGTATAACTTTGAAACGATGTGAATCAAGCTTAGGATCTGAGCATAGCATGGAACAGAAGAGCCTGTGGAAGATTATAGAAGTTACAAAAAGGAATCTCAAAACGAAACGAACCATTGGTTTAAAAATGATTTTACATATGTACCTGTCCATACGACCTTTGTACTTCTTGTAAAGATCAATCAAATCGTTTTTCTCAGACTCGGATCCTCTGTAATTGGATTCAAACTCCTCAATATCAGCTTCTGTAACCTACACAATTATTTGCGTTTCAATCTTATATACAAATTAATGAAACATAGTAGCATTTATATATGTTTTGGAAAGTCTTGACAGACCTTTTTATACATAGTTTGAAAGAAATCCTTCAAATTTTGAACCACATCCCCAGCAAGATCTTGTTAGAGAATAAAATAAAATAAAATTATATAAAACGAATCAAATCAACAAAACTCAGAACAATATGATCTGATGTGAAGAACGATACTCACAGCATCATCAACACATCCAGTCTGATCATAAACTGCGTGTTTCTCCTCATCACAAAGTATTGAAATAACTTGCTGGAGATGCTGAAACTTTTCTTTGGCATCCTATATATTCATATGAACAAGTTAACAACAGGTTAAACTGTCTGAACGATTACATGTGATATAACTGATGCAATGAGACTCAAATATTCACCTCATCACCGGGATTCTTGTCAGGATGTGGCCGCAATGCAAGCTTATGATATGCTTTTTTTATTTCCTGTTGAGACGCAGTTTTTTCCACCCCAAGTATCTACAAGACACAGAATCAAGATAGAATTTATCCCCAACTCCCAACCATATACGAAACATTAGACAGTTATGATTATATCTATGCAGTTAATGCGGTAACATATCGGATATCGGTCAAGGAACGATATTTGAGATATAGGTTTATCTCGGTGAGATATCGGTCAGCAACAAAATTACCATAAAACAGTTCCAAGGGCACTCAGTACCATCCTCTCTAGTAATCTTAGATCTCAAAATCCCCCAAGAACTCTAAACCGCAACCTGATCACCACCTTCCTTCGTTGAAACTCCGACATCCGCCTATATTTAGTATCATTTGGAGCCAAGCTCGACTCGCGCACGTGTGAGTATGTGGCAGTTGTCCTGTTGCTCAGACCTTGAACCGAGCTACCCGAAATACGATAATAATCAAAATATTGCTTTAGAAGGCATCAAAATACCCTAATAACAGAACGAAACCTACAACAAGAAGGTCTAATATCAAAACACTAATTAATCAAAACACCTTCACCATTACATAACCAACGAAGCTAATTAAAAACCTAACTGAAAACATGTTGAAAACAAGATACTATAGTCTAATTCATTCAATTAACTAACTTATAATTATTACTTCAAAAACCATAAATATTATAGGATCATTTGCTAAAACAAAGGATCCACGAAACAATTTCTACTCGGAATCTGATAAACCAAAAATATCGGGAAACAAATCAAAGAAACACGGATAGAAATAAAAGAGGTTAAATAATACTTTTGTCAGCTTTCAACCCATTTGACCCGTTTCATACTAAGGGAAGTTTTAATATTTGACCCATTCGAACATTAAAGATAACATTTAACCCATATCGATCTATTTTTAAGTAAAAGTGTTAAAACCGTAATAGCAAAAAAAAATAACAAAAAAATAAAATCTTGAAGCTATCAAACCTCAAACCTGGTCATTTTGCAAGTCGGCATCATCATTCTTAAATATCAACTTTTTGGTATTCAGTAATTTCCTAGGGTGCATTGGCAATAATTCTGATTCTCCTCACTTCAGTTCTAACAAAAAGCTAGCGGGTATCTTGTATAAAATGTATTATAATTAGTTTATTTACAAGACACACACGTATACAAAAATGATGTTTAATCTACCTACAAAAGCAGGATATGATATCTTGACTTCATAGCACGTCTTCGGTCTTAGCCCTTGAAGTTGGTAGATTCGGGACCCATTTTGTTGTTAGGATCGAACGTACTCACACACTAACTCGGACCACACACACTCTGCTCTCACACAATCTGCCACAATCAAGAACACAAGGATTTACATGGTTCGGTCTAAACTGACCTACGTCCACGGCTAACTAGGAGTTTATATTACTTGGTGAGGTACAAAGTTTACACTACAAATGAATCTCTTATATAGAGATTGAAGGAAGAGAAAGAAAGTCACAAACATGATCCGGGAATAATGGGGAACAGAGAAGATTGGATAACCCTATCTTCTTATCCTCTTATCCTTTGATCAGAAAAGCATTTCTGATGTCCACTTGATCAAGTGGCTTCATACTCAACAATCTCACACTTGAAGCCATAGGATAATCTTCACCCGTGCTTCAACTGTGCATCTGTATTTCTGTAAAAGCTTTTGATCTTAGCTCCTTTCTAGTTACCCGGTCTTCTCTTCAATTATCCTGAAGGCCCGTTGAAGCTTCCGTTAGCTCCAACACATCAGTCATGGCTAAGTCTGTCCCTGACCCATTCTCTGTTCCTATCATCTCCCACTGACATGAACTGCCCGATCCTGGAACATCCTGAGAACAAACACTCTCCGAATAAAGCAGATTATCAACTGGAGAGACTTTGACAGCTGGAAAACTTGTTCTTAACCCACTGTCGTCTGGTCACTCTGACTGAAGCATGTCCCGTGCTCCCACTGCCACGAATGCCCCTGACTGGTTTTACTGAACCTTTTCCAGCACGATTATCCTGAATCTGACCTGTGGCTCTGGGTTTGCCATCTGCAAAGCAAACCTTCTTCTGCCCACGAGATTCTGTGAACCGGATCATGGTCTTCTTCTGAACTTGGACGGTTACTCCCTCAGACGGTAAAATGACCATATACAGCGAACCCAGTTTCTTTCCTCGAGCTACGACTAGATTTCCCTTTAGAACCTTCCACTGCCCGTTCCTGAACTTAACCTCGTGCCCCTGTTCATCCAACTGCCCAACAGAAATCAACTGTTTCTTTAGACATGGAATTACCCGGACATCCTTCAAAGTCCATGAACCGACTAGAGTCTTCATATCTAAGTCACCCATGCTCGTCACATCAAGAACCTCATCATTCGCCAGTCTTACCTTACCAAAATCACCTTCTTTCAGATTTTGCAGTGCTTCACCGCTGTTGGTAGCGTGAAATGAAGCACCCGAATCCATAGCCCAGGAATCCACACTGCTCTCCACACTACAGATCAAAACATCATCATCTGAGTGGTCTACTGCAGCGTTAACTTATTTCTTCTCATTTGGACATTGATTCCTAAAATGTCCTATGTCACACCCCCAAAATACCACCCATGGAAAACCCCGCTAGGCGTGTGACAAACAAATAACGAGCCACTAATCATGTTGAACTCATAACAAGTTTACAAATGAAATTGCCAATTATTAATGAAAAGTACCATCAATAAGTTTAAATGTAAACCAACATGTTCAGCGGAAGCGAATAAAAGAAATCATAGTTTAATTGTTTCAAAACCAACGTGTCATATCAATAATTCCAACACATGTATCCATCCAGTTCCACCCATGACCACTCCAGATAGCAAGTTCCAATCCAAGACATCTAACGACCTGCGAGCATGCAACAAGTGTATCAGACAACGCTGGTGAGTTCATAGTTTGTGAAAACGTTAGTGATGTGCACAAAATGCAACATATAAATTACATCAATTGTGGCATAAAACTAACCCTTTTTTAGTACTAATGTTGGAAAAATTGTGTTTTTGTCTTCCTTTTGTATTTTCAGGATTAAATGAGCCCAATGAACAAAAGAAGCAAAAAGGCAGCTAAATCTAACATAAATACAAGAAAAGGAACAAACGTGGCATGCCCGACCTCCCCGACGGCATCTTCCCAAGCAAAACAAGAGAACAGAAGGCTGAACACGCCCCGTGCTCAATGAGCACGGGGGCGTGCCCAAGAGTCCGCAGAAAAGACAAAGCTGTAGAAGCTTCTATTGCCCACCACGGGGCCGTGCTCAACGGACATGGGGCCGTGGTCAACTATAAGATTCGCAGAATCCAGGCAAATCTTGATAGTACAGATACGCTTCTGCACACGGGGTCGTGCCCAGCAGACACGGGGGCGTGGTCAACTAATGCAGACAAACTGCAATTAATGAAGACAGAGAAGAAGGTGGACACGGGGTCGTGCTCAATGGACACGGGGCCGTGCCCGAGCTGTTGTTCAGGCTATAAATAGGGGTGCTTGGCTCATTTGTAAACCATCCCTTGGCACACCACCTCTCTCACACTTCACCCACCACCCACCACCATCACAACACCATCATCCACCACCATCATCCATTGTCCATCCAAGATTGATCGTAAGAATTCTTGACAATCAAAGGCCATGTTTGCCTAAGTCTCTTACATCACTTGGTGAAGACAAGTGTCTAGTGTAATACTTTTTATTTTTAATCTTT
>JARYGA010013372.1:0-28872 GCA_030545235.1 Helianthus tuberosus | reverse complement strand
TCAAAACCTAGTAATCAATCATCCTAGAACAGATGATTAGTTTTCAAAGCGGTTTTGAAATTTATGTTCTTGTTGTGGTCGTCGCCTAAGGATAGGTGACGGTATTGTTTTATGACTAAACGCAAGTAAACTCGCGTTAGGGTCCTAAGAAGGTTATAGACTAGGTCAAAGCATTACTAATAACCTAACTCCCTATAACCATTGGCTCTGATACCATCTTTTCTGTCACACCCCGACCACGTGGAACATACAAAACGTGGCGGAAACGTCGGGGAGTGTTGTAACAGAATTAATGTTTCAAATCCATGGCAATTGAAGTTTCGTTTTATTGATTAAAAGTGTTACAATGTCTTAACAAACAAGGAAAATACAACATAATTAACTAGTCTTGCATCTTTTATTGTCACTAAAGTCCAAGTCTGCCTATATGTATCTTGATCATCTTATGCAACAGTTCCTGAAAAACACATGTGAAAATATGGTACGTCAGCATAAAAATGCCGGTGAGATACATAGGTTTTGTGAAAATAGGTTTCATGACTTATGTTTGAGAAAATGTTTAGTCATGAACCTTGTTATTTGCTTTGTTTTGTAAATCATTTGAAAATCGATAAGATCAGATGATATGTATAAATAATGTATGGTTAAATGAATAACCATGTAAAATGAGTTTGTATTAGATAAGTTGTTTGTAAATCAATGTCTTGTGAAAAATATGTTATTTGTATAAAATGTTCTATGTCTCAAATTGAAATGATTCAAATAACGTTACGACATGTAATACCATACAAACACTTATATATAGGAAGTACCAGCGGCGTATCCACCATGCTTGTATCATAT
Organism: Helianthus tuberosus; assembly: GCA_030545235.1. Taxonomy (NCBI): domain Eukaryota; kingdom Viridiplantae; phylum Streptophyta; class Magnoliopsida; order Asterales; family Asteraceae; genus Helianthus; species Helianthus tuberosus. Next base: position 28,029 of record JARYGA010013372.1, on the reverse strand, counting down.
TACACACGCATCGTTACTTAATCACTTAATCAAACCAAACCAAACAATGTAAGATGTCTATGTTTAAACCAATTGCCAAAATGTAAGCATGTAATGAATAATAAGTGTACTAAGTATGCAACAACATACATACATAGCATGTAAACTGAAATATCTGTACTAAGTATGCAACAACAAACATACATAGCATGTGAACTGAAATATATGTACTAAGTATGCAACAACAGACATACATAGCATGTGAACTGAAATATCTGTACTAAGTATGCAACAACAGACATACATAGCATGTGAACTGAGATAATGTGTCCATATGCTGAGTAAACATATGCAACAGAAATGTAATGTAAAACGATGTACTAAGTATGCTAAGTTAACATACAAAGCAGAAAAGTCATGTAAATCAATGTACTAATAGTGTACTAATGAACATAACCAGTATATGATGTGAAAACAGGAAAACATGAAAGTAACAAGTAGGCACATGTGTTTCACACCAAAATGTTTGGAAAACAGTAAAAGAGGGGTCTATGTACTCACATAGACACCTTGAAAGCATGTAAAAAGAGGGGGTTCTATGTACTCACTTGAGATTGCTCAGTAGTCCTTGAGTAACAACCAAACAATGCTAGAGATCACGGAAATCAAACGGCACCTAATATAGGTAACTATGTTAATTAACCGGACCTAAATCGGAAGATTGGGTAGCATTAGGGTTTGTAAACCAAATGAGTGTAGGAACTCATATGATATGGTTTAACAAAGCCTACATACTAAATGAAACTTAACCTAAGTGTCTACGACCCATCGCGACCCGTTTAGGAAGCTTATGCTACTTTAACGTGTCGTTCGCGTGAAACGCGTTCGGACCGCCTAACTAGTCCTATGACAAGTGTTATATGCCTAAACATGTTACATAATCAGTTATGTGACAAAATTTTAGGTTACATATGCTTAATTACCAATTATACATGAAAAGGGTATTCTGGTAATTTACCTAAGGCATATAAACTACCTATCATACAACTACTTAAACGATGTGACCATAGGGTATAACCTCGGAAGGTTATGCCCTATACTAGGGTCACCTAATGTATTTGGTCGGATCCTAATGATCGACCAAACTGGGTCGAGTTCGAAGGTATAGGCGATTTATTAGATCGCCTACCCTACGACTCTGGACAACGTGGTAATCAGTGGGCATAGTCCCAAGGGACTACGACCAACGTGATTACACTCACGTTGCGAAGTTCAAACGAACTTCGCATTGACCATTACTGGTCAACGCTGAAAGTCAAACAAAGTTTGACTTTCTGACTCGAAAAGCAGTAAAATAAGGAAAAGAACGAAAGAATACTTACCCAGGGTCCCCGAATGCTAATCCCGATTCAAGAATCTCAGGTATGAAACAATGGTTTCAACTTAGAGTTTCTAAAATCAGAATTCTAGTGCATTTGAAGTAATGGGGGGTGGGGTATTTATAGTTTTCGGTCCACCGTTGAGATCGTTTCTTGGAAAAGGGGAAACGATCAAGGCCGTACACTTGTTGAAAGGTTATGGAGCCACATATGCCCCTAAACTTAGTGATTAAGCAAGTTGCAAACATGTGGTTGTGGTTAAACCTGCTGAAAACAGGCTGTTAAACATTGCACCTGGTCTGCAGACCCCATACGCATCGTATGGTATATATACCATACGCATCGTATGGGTAACTTTGGCAGAAATTACAGTTTTGGTCCCTGAACTGTATTTTGGCCATTTTTGACACGTTTAAGGCCCGTTAACCCCATTTCAAAGCTCTAAAATGAAGTTAAAGTATAGGGAACTTAAAATGTGTTCAAAAATATCTCAGATGTCGGTTCGTTTAGCCGTACGGACGCGATGTTTGCTTAATTACGACGGAATGCGCATAAGCGCGAAAAACGAACCAAATGACGCGACGAATGGATTTTTCTTAAGGCGAACACTAAAATATAATATAGTCATGCTCACATAAATTTTTGGATGTCCAGATGTATTCAGAACGTAAGTTACGCGTAAAAATGCAAACTTGTGCACTTTTTGACGCTTTTAGTCCCTGAATGACACAAAAGTTTATTTTAGCATACCGAACACCTCAAAGCCTATTTCTAAGCTATGTAAAGGATATTTATGGTATGTTTAACTTATGTTCATGTTCCGGAATGTCTGTTACAGTTCAAATTGGCATACTTTCGCAGTTTGTCAACTTTAGTCCCTGTAAGCGATTTAACTTTGATTTCACCACACCAAACCTTTCAAAACTTATATCTAAGTTATGTAAAGGTTATTTAAGGTATGTTAAGCCTATTTCACTATTCCGGAGTGTTCGTTGGATTAAACTGGTTATATCTACACATCAGAGCGCGTATAACCCTCCAGAAAGCGATTTAAAGCTTGAAATTGAACAAGAATTGATATGTGTAAACGATACACATATTTTTACAAATCCCAAGTATGAAATACTATATTTCATTGGTTTGGCATTTGTCTGATGGTTGGAGTGACACGGGTGTTACACCATACAGTGGAACCCAGATGCGTCCGTTTACATAATAAGCACCGTCTTTCTTTTGTTCTAGCCGCTGCCTCGATCCTCGTAGGGATTCAGCCCTGATGTTCTCTTCTTTCAATGCTTCAACCTGAGCATCACGAATCTGAGCGGGAAGGTTAGATTGGATGGTAAGTTGTAAAGCACGTACACGCTTAGGTAGGGTATCCTTTTGACTGAGGGCGTCGGCCACAACATTGGCCTTGCCCGGATGATATTTGATAGCGCATTCATAATCGTTCAAAAGTTCGACCCATCAGCGTTGTCGCATATTTAACTCTTTTTGCTTGAAGATATGCTCGAGACTCCTGTGATCGGTGTAAATGGTGCACTTGGTACCGTACAGGTAATGTCTCCATATCTTAAGTGCGAAAACAACTGCTCCCAGCTCCAGATCGTGGATAGTGTAGTTCCTTTCGTGAACTTTAGTTGGCGCGATGCGTAGGCAATGACCTTGTTACGTTGCATCAATACGCAACCAAGTCCTTGGATGGAAGCGTCGCAATAAACCACGAAATCATCGGTGCCTTCGGGCAATGAGAGGATAGGCGCGCTACAAAGTCTATCCTTTAGGTGTTGAAATGCGGACTCCTGTGCATTGCCCCAACAATAGATGACACCCTTCTGAGTCAGTGAAGTGAAAGGTTGCGCAATCTTGGAGAAATCCTTGATAAACCTTCTGTAATATCCTGCCAAACCCAAGAATTGGTGGATTTTTGTTGGTGTTCGGGGTGCAGGCCAGTTCTTGATCGATTCAACCTTAGATGGATCCACATGAATTCCATCCTTGTTTACCACATGGCCTAGGAAGTGGACTTCGCGAAGCCAGAAGTCACATTTTGAAAACTTGGCATACAACTGCTCTTTTCGAAGAAGTTCTATCATAAGTCGTAGATGCTGCTCGTGTTCCTCCTGACTATTAGAATAGATCAGGATATCATCGATGAACACAACAACGAACTTATCCAGGTAAGGCTTGCACACTCGGTTCATGAGATCCATGAAGACCGCTGGTGCATTCATCAGCCCGAATGGCATAACCAGAAACTCATAATGGCCGTAACGAGTTCTGAATGCTGTTTTGGAGACGTCCTCATCTCGGACCCTCAGCTAATGGTATCCCGACCTCAAGTCAATCTTGGAGTAATAGCTCGACCCTTGCAACTGGTCGAACAAGTCGTCAATACGTGGAAGAGGATAATGATTCTTCACATTCACCTTGTTAAGCTAGCGATAGTCAATACACATTCTGAAAGTACCATCTTTCTTCTTTACGAACAAGACTGGAGCTCCCCAGGGCGAAGAGCTAGGACGTATAAAACCCTTTTCCAAGAGTTCTTGTAATTGCGTGGACAGTTCTTCGAGTTCTGATGGAGCTAGACGATATGGCGCTCGAGCTACTGGTGCTGCTCCAGGAGCTAGCTCGATTTGAAACTCAACTTGGCGATGAGGCGGAAGACCCGGTAATTCCTCAGGAAATACCTCAGGAAAGTCGCGCACTATAGGAATGTCTTCAATTCTCTTCTCTTCCGTTGATGTGTCAGTAACGAGTGCCAGAATGGCAGTGTGGCCCTTTCGCAAACATTTCTAGGCCTTAAGAAAAGAGATGATGCCTTCGACAGCAACACTCTTGTCACCACGAATCACGAGGGGTTCTTTATCAGAACGAGGAATGCGGACGATTTTCTCCTTGCAAACAATCTCCGCTTGATGATGAGATAGCCAATCCATCCCAATAACAACGTCGAAACTACCAAGTGTGATAGGAATAAGATCAATAGAGAAAGTCTGACCAGCTAAGACGAGGTTACAACCTTTAACTACGTGTGTGGCTTCAAGACTTTTACCATTTGCTAGCTCTATCGTGTGTTTGGTGTTCAAAAGTGTTGGAGTGCGCTTAAGCATTTGGCTAACTTTTAAGGACACATAACTAGTATCGGCACCCGAATCGAATAAAACAGTAACAAAGAAGTCATCCAGAAGAAACTTACCCATCACAACGTTGGGATCGTTCCTTGCTTCTCCCTGACCAATCACGAACACCCGACCTTGGGCGCCATTGCCATTATTGTTACCTCCATTGTTGCCTCCGTTGTTGTTTCCATTGTGGTTCCCGTTTCCTTGGTTGTTGTTGTTCTGATTCCGGTTCAGTTGGTGGCAGTTTCTCTTAAAGTGGCCTTCAGCGCCACACTGAAAGCATCCTTTATTGCCCTGTTGTTGTTGCTGCTGGTGGTTCTGTGGAGCTGGTTGCTGTTGGCGATTCTGATTCACAGGACGCGGGCTCCTGCAATCCTTAGCTTCATGACCCAGCTTTTGACATCTCTGACAGCGACCTTTGTTGCACTGCCCGCTGTGATGCTTGTTGCACCGGTTGCATTTGGGGTGGTTCCCTCGGTACCCACCCTGTCCTTGATTACCGGAAGATTGCTGACCAGGACTCTGGTAGTCATCAGTCTTTTGCTGCTGAGACTGAACCGAAGTAGAACCCTTACTGGAGTTCCCATCCCATTTTCGCTTGTTGTCGGTAGGTGCATCAGAGGTAGCTGTGGCACTGATTCGTTTGGGCAGTCTGTTTTGCTCCACCGCCTGGTCAGTGAGTCGATGGGCCAACTTGATAATTTGCTGAATGGTACCCGGGTTGGCTGAAGTCACGTGACTTTGGATCTCTGGTACAAGGCCCTTGAGATACAACTCAATTCGTTTGATGGGAGGGTCCACCATGGTAGGGCACAAGATGGCCAGCTCGTTTGACATCTTAGTATACGCCTCAATCTCAGACCCCGTCATCTTCAGATTGTAAAATTCCACTTCTAGCTTGTGGATGTCATCCCGACTGCAGTACTCCTCTTTGATCAGCTCATTGAAACCATTCCATGGGGTGGCATTAGCAACTGCCAGCCCTAGTAATTGAACCTGTGCCCTCCACCAGGTTAACGCAGCTCCTTCAAGTGCTCCGGTAGCATATTTCACCCTACGGTCTTTGGGGCATTCGCAAATCTCGAAAACAGACTCAAGCTTTTTAAACCAGTGAAGAAGGCCCACTGCTCCTTCGGTGCCACTGAAAGTGGTAGGTCGGCAGTCCATGAACGTCTTGAACGTGCACACAGGAGGTTGAGCATGTTGACCTCCTGCAGGGTTAGCTGCGAGTGCCTCCGCAACTCGTTCGTTGATCAAAGCCGTCAACTGGGCTTGAGTGAGGTTGATACGTCCTCCGCGTCCGCTCATGATCTTCATATCGAAGCAACGTAAGTGAGGAAATGTCGCGAAAGTGCGTAAGTGTGGGACGACATTAGAGAGTAAGCACACAAGGTTCAAATAGCAATTATCACATTATCTAATGCACAGTGAGAACTATCTAACCGACAATATAACATAAATCATACCACTTATGGTGTCGAGTCTTGCACGTGGAGCGAAGCGTCGTTGTGGATCATTGAGCAATGTACAGGTTATAGTCTGCTTTTATCAAAAAGCCTTTCCCTTTTTAAAACCAAGTTTACTATAACCAATGGCTCTGATACCAATCTTTCACACCCCCAAAATCCACCATGCGGAGTACCACCGCTTGGAGGCGTGACATGACCAGGATCGAGCCACCAATCATATTGAACAACTCAATTACGTAAATAAGACCAAGCACAATACGATTGGTGACCTAAAGAAGGTAACCGATTTTAAGATAACAGCGGAAGCATAAAACGTAAGTTCGAAACATAAGTTCACAGTTCATAAGTTTTAAGTTTCAAAACACAAGTTTAATAAGTTCATAAGGAGTTAAACATTAAGCACAGAACGTAACAGTCCGTACACCACAAAGACTCCTTCCTCGTGCAAGCTCCAAGCATTTAGCGACCTGTAAGGCATGTAACAACTAGTCAACAACAAAGTTGAGTGAGTTCACGTTTGGTTGTTTAGTTTTAAGTTGTTTCTGAAAAACGTGGTTTGACTTTCGTTAGCTTAATTGCCGTGGGGTTACCCCGTAGTTGAAAGTATGTTTAACCAGTTCCTTTTTCTTTACCCAAACCATAACCATAATCAGTGGGGGCTTTCCCCGTGTGAACTACTAGACGGTATGATATCGACTGCTACGCAAATAAGTTGTGCCCTATATCAGTGTCTATCATCACTGACAATCTGCCATAGTCCATTAATGTACACGCCCGTTCGACTGGCACGGTGTGAGGTTTGTTAAACCTAATAGCGCTATTAACTAATGACCCGCTCGCTATTGGCCTCGGCGATTAAGTCGATATAAATTGAGGGACTTCATGATAGAGTTTTGTCTAGCTAGTTTTAAGGTTGTTGTCCTACCCAAGGAGGACGAACGTACGTATTCTGCACCAGGAGAATTCGTAGGTTTAATAATGGCATCCTACCTATGGAGGGTGGCCGTACATATTCTACCCAAGGAGAATATGTAGATTTCAATTTTAATTTCTTAACCCATTCCCAAACCACCGGGAATCCCATGCCTTGTAGAAAGTGTGTGAACTCACCTCGGTTTGCTCGGTTAGATTCTCAATGTAGCTATCAGTCAGGGTCGGTCAATCACGTCCTAGTATGATTTATCAGTTAGTCATTTAGTGGCTTTCAATTAGAGCACAAAGTTCCTACACGTATCTATTACATAGCATGCATCACTTTAACTGTTTATGCCCATATATATACTTCCCATCCATTCCCCACTCATAAGCAAACATACGGTAGTGCACGTAACACATATAACATGTTAGATCATTCACAGATAGCATACTCGACATTTAGACACGCAAGTCACAACTTATGTCATTTCAGCATTAATATTCAAAACCGGGCTGTTTTCGGACATTTTAATAAAATAGCTATCTTATTCCAAAAATTCCAAAATTTTTACCGAATGTCTTAAACGTTCCAAATCTTATTGTGCAAAAATATCGGGGTCCGGTTCATTACCAATATTTTATAAAAATTCATTTTCCGGACTGAACTCAGATTTATATTTTTCTGACCACAGTCCACGAGATAATTTATTTAAAATTCATCGAGCGTCCGATTTATGAAATTCTAGTGGGGTAATTACAAATGCATCGGTTGTCATTTACTGTACAAATTTCATCTTCCGATTCATCACAAAACTCAGGTTATGACTGAAAGTATAACACCCATTTATTGCTGTCAAAATTCAGCTTAAGTTGTTGTACAAATCGACACTTTAAAAATAGTAAACGAAGTCCAAAAATTACGATTCCGGTGCCATTAGAACCGTATTTCATAATAACATATTTTAGATTCAAAATATCGGTTTTTCATTGAGTTTATGACCTGTTTACAGCCAACTGAAATTGGCTGTAAAACCGGGACAGATTCTGTTTTCACTTTCTAACTTACTAACTTGTGTTCGATTGATTCCGTTAATCATGTTTAGTGACCACAACAACATCACATATTAATATTATTCAGCAAAACATCAGATAATTAACCAATAATCATAATCACACAAGATCTACATGATTTACATTAACATTCATCCATTAACCACCTTGTTCATCACTTTAGTAGACTTTTAGTTGGTGATCTTATATGTTAGTGATTTTTAACCGACGAAACTCTTATTAACCACTTTAGAATAGATCAAGAAGATGTTTAGAGTCACTTACTACTAGCTCGAGGCTAGGGAAGAAACTAGTCGGAAAATGGGTGGTTAAAAGCGTCGTAGTGAGGTCCTTGGCAATCCGCAAGCACCGGGCTTCCTCGTGCATGATCCTTCACACTTGTATGCAAGTAGAATGCCATGAATGAAATTGAAAAATGGATGGATGTGGGTGTGTGGTTGCAGCCGTGAGTTCAAGAGAAGGAAGGGAGGAGTGTTGATTTTTTTTTTTTAGTGGTGAGAATGATATGCTTATCCTAGAGTTATAATTATAGACCATTTAAGCAATATTATCCAAAGGAAATTGTGTCTTCTAGATTTCAAGCACATGGATTATTATAATCAATTTAGTAAGATGGTGTCCCCTATGGGGGACCGAACTCGGTTACATGGGGTGGGGGTTGGGTTGATTTATAACTATAAGTTAAGTACTAGTTAAGATAGTTAGGAGGTAAATTTAGTTACTAGCAAGTAGTGTCTTATGACGGGTGCTACGGTATTCGGGGACCCTATCTGGCTCAGAAAAAGAAAACAATGTTAATGACAATATTTTTAGGTTCCGTGTAGAGTCCGGTTGTTCGGTTGGATACTAGTCCGTTAAAGCAGTTACGTAATTCCACACAGTCGTCAAGCACATTAATTATTATTAATAAATTGTACGGAATACATGGAATTTTGAGGGTTGTCACAAGATACCTCCGTCGCCTGAGAAGGAGTATGAGTTTAGATATGCTCAGGAAGCTAATAAGTATAATGATGTGATTGTTGAAGAAGCGTCTGATTCGTCTGATGAAGAAATGGATTTTCAGTATGCTGGTGTTGATGAAACGTTTCCTTCACTTGCTGAAATGTTCAAAGATCAGAATGAAGACGAAGTCAGAAGGAAGATTGTGGAAAAGATAACAACAGAAGGTGTTCCGAGAACCATTCCAAGAGAAAATCTTGCTGAAGAGAGGAATAAGTGGTTCAAGGTAATGCCTAAAGAAAGAAAGTTTATAAGGCCTTTATAGTATTTCACGCATAATGCCAATATTTCTTGGGGATACATCTTGTCTTGGGGCTATCTGGAAGATTTACAAGTGTATGCTATTAGACGGGAGCAAGGAGTACAATACTTCAAGTTTTTGGCTGATATCAAAACTCCCCCGTGGTGAGATGTTGATGAATTGGTCCAAACAAAGAACATCAAGCAGTTTTATTATGGTTTGGATGTGAAACAACATGACCAACACTTGTGGGACTATGTAAAGCAACAATTAAAGGCAAGATATCCAGATTGGAAGCCTCAGTATCCAAAGCAGAGTGTTACTATCTTGGAGAATGGTGAGAAAGATATTACTTTGGATATCAAGCCGCCAAGGTGTTTAAAGAACATGCCGCTTCGTGCTATGGAACAAGATTTTTATGAAGATTTTCAAGGATGGTTATACAATGAAAGCACAGTGGAAGCAGTAATCTCTTTATTTGACAAGTCCACATGTATATCAAGAAGGATCTGCGTGTTGGATCCTATGTGGCTTGTTAACTATTCTAAGAAGGATATAGATTGCTTGTTCTACAACAAGATTGTGTATGAGAAACATGATAAAGTACAAGCGATGCAGTATTAAAAGATTGTGGATGTGTGCTTTGCTAAAGACATCAACTCTGGAAGGTATTGGAAGTCTAACCGGAGAGATCTAGAGATTGATGAATTCTTGAAGAAGTACAAGCGCGAACAAAGATTCAAGGCGATTGCTGAGAAAGCAGCAAGGCTTGGAAGGTACAAGCTCATGAGACGACCTCCAACAGACCAGACTGTGACAACTGTGTTCTATAATCAATGTATAATGTAAAACAATGTTGATTATCAATAAAATAATGTGCTTTGGTGTTATTATGTGTGTAATTGTGTTTAATAATTTTACAATTTGATTTGATTCCGATTGCAAGCTTTAAATCACTTTCTTGAGGGTTATACGCAAACTGGTGCGTAAATGCAATCAGTTTAACGAGACGTACACTCTGGAACTGTGACGTATGCCAAACATACCCTAAATATCCTTTACATAACTTAGAAATAAGTTTCGAAGGATTCGGTATGGCAAAAACATGTTTATTTGAACTAAAGAGCTAATTATGACAAAACTGCGAAACGAACGATGGTGACCGCCCGGGTAATATTTAAACCCCAAAAATATTCTGTTATGATTGAAATTTTATTTTAATCAGGTTCGTGTTGAAAAATAAATTAAAACGCTTAAAAACGTTATTTTTCAAGTTTAAGCGCGTACCATGTGTTTCTGCACAACACAGTGCTTCTACTGCAAAACGCAGACAACGCAGCCAGTCTTGGCAACTGAAATTTATTTCAGTAATATTTCGGAGAGTTTATTTTTATAGAATAATAAAAATAATTTAGAACGCCATAAACCGGGAATTAAACGCTAGATAAAATACCCGGTATCCAGTTAAACACCCGTTTTAGCCTACATATGGCATATTTATATAAAAAAAATTACACTTCACCCCCTCCCTATATGTATTTACGGTCACTTAGTGTATGGCCCCACCAAATTTTTATTAAATCTTGCAAAATATTCTATTAGATCTTGCATGACACATGTAGTTGCATGCTCCATCTAAATCTTTCCATATCTCCTACTTATATATTCATATCAAGCTAGATCAAACTCAATCTTCATCACTCTCTCTCTCTCCTCTCTCCCAACCGTCCTCTCTCTCTCTCTCTCTCTCTCACCATATTCATATCTTCAAGCTTTGTTCATCACATTCAAACTCCCTTTCAAGCATGTTTCAAGTGGTGTGAAGATACAAAGGTGTCTCCAAAGGTGTTTTCAAGTGATTCCAAGCCTCCTATCATCAAAATCCCATCCCACAACCTACTTGAATCTTGAAGGTATAACACTTATGTTTAAATCACACTTTTGATTCTTGGTTGTTCTTGATGATTTGAAGTTTCTCTTGAATCTTGGGATTTTCACTAAACTTGAAATCTAAAATAAAAAGGGTCTTGATACAAAAAATGGTGATATATATATATATACGTGTGTGTGACCGTACATATATATATGTGTGTATGAGTCTTGAAGTTTGATTTTTTTGTTAAGTACTTGTTTAAGTTGTCACATGTTCTTCAATAATAGTTTAAATGCAAGTGTTTAATGATTTGTGTATGTTATGTTAAATGATCAAGTACATCAGCAAATAAACCTGAATATATCACATATTTGATGCATTTAGATTAACATAAAATTATGATGTTATGATGGTATGTGAACGAACTTGTTGGTGGTAGTTACATAACGAATGACATTCATTAGCATTGATCAAGCCGACCAGTATTAGGTTATGGTACCATAGGATCTGACAAATCCCGTTATCAGACTGCACCCATGGTTATGTGTGGGTTATGTGGGTAACGACTAAATCTGATGATTGTTAACTTACCCTTTGGTGGTTTGTTTGTTGGTGCACTTAGTGTCTGTTAACTTCGTCTTAATCGAGTCTTTTGTCTAGATAGGATGTACGAACACACATTGGGTTAGAATTAAGGGTTTTATATGTTATTGTAGGCGAGTTCGCTTGCAATGGCAACATGTCATGTTCAAGCGAAACCAACAACATGCTAGTTCGTTTGAACAGACATGGTGTGCATTCAAGCGAAATACCTTAGTCTATAAATTGGGTTGTGTCGTGTCATTTGAAGCGAACAGGGACGAGGTCATAGCGTGTGAGTCGAGGTGCTGCCAAAATTGTGTCAGGATCATTGTTAAAGGCTCGAATAAGCAGTAATAGAAAGAAAATTGAAAGAAACAAGCTGTGTGACGTTGTTTACTTTGATTCTGCCTTAGTAAATGATGATGAACTGCCTTTACTAACTGTTTAGGGTCATAGAACCGATCCAACAAGTGGTATCAGAGCTCAGGACAAGGAGTTCATACCATTGCAGCTTGAAATCATCGGATTTTCTTACTTCTACCCTTTCTTTTCTGATTTGAACATTATTTTACGGTTGAAATAGGCTGAATTTGACATATAACAAGCGAATCATAGTGTTAACTAATCCCTGAGAGAATTGGACTTAAAATCGATTGAATTCATACAAAAACTTAACATTTCGCTTGAAAACCGGTTCGAAAAAGCTGACATCATCACATTTCGCTAGAAAATTTCAAGCGAAACCTCTTTAAAATCGTCATTTCGCTTGAAATACCTTGGGATCTCGCTTGAGTGGGATTTCGCTTGAGTTGATATTGCCATTTCGCTTCAAGTGTTTTGATTTTGCTTGAAGTGTTTCGCTTGAACCTGTATTGCCTTTTCGCTTGAAAAGCTATATTGCTTTAAAGCTGATTTCGCTTGAACAGGTTCCGCTTGAATCTGTCTTATTCAAAACATAAAATATTTCTAAGTGTTTGCTGATTTTTTAGGTACGTACATGATGGATGATATATTCATGAATCCGTTTAGCGACATGTATGCCTTTGCTGGAAATTCTGGAGACGATACTTCTTCTAGCAACACCAATGAGAACACGCCGAATACGAAGAAAAGTTTATCGGATGCTCTAAGAGTGAAAAGTGCTTTCGGAACTTATAACAAACCCCCGAAATTGATGGCTATCGAAGAGTACAGTCGGTGGGCCAAGAATTTTGAAGAATGGTTGAAGGCCTTTGCGTATCCTAGCTGGAAGAGTCTAAAGAATGGATACATTGATGGAGGCAAAACTGGTGAAAGCTTGACAACATCTGAAGAAATAGAATCGTTTGTTGCTGAGCAAAAATGCATCGCACTGCTGTTTCAGTCTGTTAGAGTAGATATACTATCCTTGATCGAGTACAAGAATTCTACAGATCTCTGGAACAAGTTGAAAGCTAAATGTTTGGGAAGTGCAGAAATAGTGAAAAACAAAAAGAATCTACTTAGAAAAGAATTTGATTTATTTGGTTGTTTAAAGAATGAATCAGTTTGTAAAATGATTGAGAGGTTTGGGCATCTAAAGCTAGAGCTGGCGAGACATGAAATTTTCTATTCTCAAGAAGAGCTAGTCGAAAAATTGTTTGATTCATTGCCAGATGAGATGGACTGGCAATACTATGCTTTGATGCTGAAGAATACAATCAAGCCGCTCGAAGTGTTGACTGTAGATTTGCTGATTGAAAGACTAAAGAGTCACGAGCTGGAGTTAAGGAAAACACACAAAGTCAATCACTTGTCTTATCAACAGAACTTCTATTTGTATTATCCAAAGAGCATGATGCCAAAGAATACTTCTCCTAAGACAGCTTTTTCTGCTGAGAATTCCAACATTTCAAACAAAGAAAGTCAAAGCAGTGGATTTCACAGTGCTTCTTCGTCACATTTAAGTCAATCAGATGCAAAGAACCTATTTCAATGCAACATCGCTGTAGACTTAAAGAACGCTCAAAACTTCAGCGAGGAGTCGGCAAAGCAACAGATGGTTTTCTTAGCATCTGTGCTAGAATCGTATGAAAGTCTTGTGGCAGGTAAGATTGGCAACACCAATCTGACGAAGGAAGATTACGATCAGATAGATCCTGAGGAGATGGAATTGATCGACATAAGGTAGTGTATGGCCAGTGCAGTTCGTCAGGCACAGCGTTTCATGGAGATAACAGGAAGGAAGTCTATTGGTGGACCATCTACCAAGTTAGGCTTTGACAAGTCTAAAGTGACATGCTTTAAGTGTAAACAGAAAGGTTACTTTAAGCGTGGATGTCGGAATGCTTATGCTGATAAGTCTGAAAACCCGTTCAGAGAAGATTACTACAAGAAAGCGATTTATCATCAGAACAAATCGGATCCGCCAAGAATGAAGCAGCTTGAGGATAACAAAGAGAAATCTAGAGCTCTTGCGGTGATTCATGACGATGAAGGTTTCGACTGGAGCGAGTTGTTACCTGAGGAGGATGCGGTTGGATATGCATTCATGGCAAAATTTGAACCTGTTCCTTGGAAAGACACCAGACCTGAAGAACAAAGGTATGCTTACAGGAAGATGATAGCTCAAGAAAGAATGATCGGAATATCTGCTATCTATAGTGAAGCAAAAAGAGCGAGGAGATGGGATCCAGACAGAGAATGTTATCTTGACCCCGAGGGAAACATAGCCATTGACCATAACACTCTTGATATGGAAACCATAATCAAAGAAATGAAAGATGAAGATGATTATTGGCAAAGAAAATGGTGGGGAAGCGGAGAAGAGGAAGAAGAGAAAAAGAAAGAAGAGAAAGTAGAGAAACCAAAGAAGGTTGATAATGGGATCATTGACACAACTCAAGAGTTGAATGCTGAAAACATGGGAAAGATGGCTGACAAGGTGCTGGTTGCTAAGGCACTTGAGGTAGATTCTAAATCCGTCTATGAGTCTAAAAGCCAGGTCAGTTCAAACGCGTCAACGACTGAGTCAGGTAAGAAAATTAATAGTGATGTTGACTGCAAAAATTGCATCAAAGAATGCAAAGTTTGTAGTACAGTCACTTATCTCAACGGTAAGAAGGTTGATGATCTGACTGCTAGAGTCAGAAGTGTTGAGGATCAAATCCTTGATCGTGATAAAATGGTGAAAGCTTCAACTGACAGATTAAAAGAATTAACTAACGAAATTGAAAATGATAAAATTGACCAAGAAAAGGTTAGGAAAGAAAATGAGAGGTTAGTTCTTGAAAATCGTCAGATTACTGAAAAATTTGAGAAGCTTAAAAGCACGGTTAAAGATAATGATGATAGAAACGGTAAAACATACAAAGAAAATTGTCATTTACAAAGTGTTTTGAGGGTTAAAGAAGAATTAATCAATCAACAATTGGATGAGATTGCTAAACTGAAGCTTCAGTTTGAAGAAGCTAAGATTGAGAATGAGCGTATCAATTTGAAATTGAACAGTTACAGCTCTGCAAGCTTTGTTTTGCAACACATTGTTCCCAAACCCATCGGGAAAAACAAAGCAGGTGAAGATGTATACTGTGATGGAACTGGGGTCGGGTTTCATCAAGTTCCGCCACCAGTTCTAGACAATTATTCGAAAAAGCAATCTGGGTTGGTTAATCTTGAAGATGAAAATGAAGTGAAACTTCCTGATTCAATTGATGTGACATTTTCTTCTTCATCATCTGATGATAGTGTTCAGACATAGATTGTTAAAAGCACAGCTGAAAGTGTTTTGATGTCTGAAAGTGATTTAGTTGAAGATGATGGATGTTTTCTGGACAAAAACATTCCGAAACAAAAGTCCAAAAACAACTTAAATGATGAACCTAATCTTGTCATGTACAAGATGTCGGGATCTGATAAGTTGTATTCAGATTCTGAGTTTCCTCTGGAGAATGTAAATGTTTCAAAATTGACAAATGTGTTCAAAATGGTTGAAACTGATTTGTCTGAAGTAAAAAAGTTTAAAACAAACAAAAAGGCAAATGAATTTTGAGAAAGATAAAGCTTACTACAAGAAACCTGTAGTTCCACCGCGTTTTTATAACAACAATCAAAACAATTGGTCGGGTGGTTATCAGGGTGGTAAAATTTATCAAAGGAGAAATGTTCAAAACAAGAAATTTGTTGAGAAGAAAGTGTTTGTGAACAGGTCAAGTTCACTCTCTGATCAAGAGAAAAAGATTTTTTCGAAATCAAATGAAGAGTTCTTTGAGGAAAGAGCCTCACAATCTCAGTTTGAAGGCACAAGTCGAGTGGTTGATACTCGTACATGTTTTAGATGCAACAAAGTTGGTCACATTGCAAGAAATTGTACCAACTTCAAGCCTAAAACTGAAGTTGTTGAGAATCAAAAGAGAAAAGTTGATGTGAAAGGAAAAGCTCCATTGGTTATTGAGAAAATTTTGAAAAATGAGAGAACAAAAGTCAAAATTGAACCTGTTAAGAATGTGGTAACTAAAAATGACAAATTTTATAAACGGGTTGCGTCACCTCAACAAACATGGAAGCCAAAAAGTTCATCTAAACCAAAGGTTTCTGTGTCAGAAAAACAATCGTCTTCTACTATTCCGGTAAAGATGGATGTTCCTTTGGATTATTATGAACAATTGGAGAAACAATCTTCTACTCCATCAGAGAAGAAGAATGTTCAAAAGAAAAATCAACCAACTGGTCAACTTAAGATAGATGAGTTTTTCTTATACAAAAAGGTTGAGGTTGGATCAGAAGAAAGCTTAAAAATGAATGATAAAAATTTTCCGCCACTTTACACTACAAAATCTCACATTAAAGTCCAGTTACCTGAGTCAAAAGAGGCTTGGGTAGCATCAAAATCTCACTAAAAATTTCGGAATTGCCGGAGCTTCCTAGTTGGTAATTGTGAAGCATGAATCGGCATCTTTATTGAAATGTGTTTTTAAAATAAATTTGTGATATGTGCAGGAACTTTTGAGAGCTGTTTCACGATGGATTATGGATAGCGGAGCGTCTTGACATATGACAGGGAAGACTGCATTGTTGTACGATGTTAGAAATTTCAATGGTGGTTATGTGGGATTCGCAGGAAATCAAGGTGGTAGAATTATTGGTGAAGGAACGTTATCCAATGGGATTGTTACGTTTGAAAGAGTTAACTACATTGCTGAGCTGGAGAATAATCTGCTGAGCATCTCGCAGATTTGTGACAGGATGTATACCACTCACTTTACAGATAAAGAATGTTTGATCTTGAAGCCAGGATTTGTTATTTCTGAAGAATGGATTATCATGAGGGCACCAAGAGTCAATGATCTGTACGTGTTGGACATGAGTGTAGCTACTACAACCACGGGTCAGGCTCATTGTTTTGTGTCTAGAGCAACGGAAAAAGAATCAAGGTTGTGGCATCGCAAGATGGGCCATATTCACCTACGAAAAATGAATCACCTGGTGCATAATGATTTAGTTTTGGGTGTTAACATTAAAGGTTTTCATCTGGAAGAGGAGTGCATTACTTGCATCAAAGGCAAGCAGAAGAAAAATTCACACCCTAAAAAGCAAGTCAATTCAGTTTCCAGACCGTTAAAGAGACTACATATGGATCTGTTTGGTCCAGTAAACGTCAAAAGTATTATAGGAGATTTCTATTGTCTTGTGGTTACTGATGATTATTCCAGATTTTCCTGGGTATCATTCTTGAAGACGAAAGATGAAACGTTTGATAGTTTGATGGCGTTATTCAGAAAGATTGAAAATCTGTACCAACGTTGTATCAAAAGAATTAGAAGTGATAATGGTACTGAATTCAAGAACAACAAGATGGAAGAATTTTGTGATGAAAGAGGTATATTGCATGAGTTTAGTGCTCCGTACACTCCGCAGCACGATGGAGTCGCTGAAAGAAAGAATAGGACACTAATCGAAACGGCCAGAACAATGCTTGCTGATTCAAAGCTACCGATAAATTTTTGGGCAGAAGCAGTTTCCGCCGTATGCTATACGCTCAACAGAGTTCTCACTGTCAAGAAATTCAACAAAACAAGCTTTGAGTTGATCAATAATCGCAAACCGAATCTGAAGTATCTTGAACCGTTTGGGTCACCCTGTACTGTTCTAGAGCCTTTTGGAGAGTTTGGTCCGAAGAGTATTGAAGGGATATTCATAGGTTATGTAAGTCCATTACGACGAGTCTTCGTTCCAAGTCTGAAGCGGATTATTGAAGCTCCCAATGTTGAATGTCAAGGTTATACAATGCCGCCGCAGAATCCTGGAGATTCATGGCGTTATCATTACGACAAATTATGGGATTCGTTTGACTTGATGGAAGAACAAGAAGAAGAAGAAGATTTCTTTGACGAGTTGGATATTCTGAGAGAGTATGAAGAATCGCAGGAAAGGTTCCCAGCTGAGTATTCAAGAAGACCACGACAAGCTTTGAATGATGATGAAGCAGGTCCAAGCAATGCTGGAGAACATGATGATGTCCAACAAAATGAAGTCGCTCAAGATAATCAGTCGGCACAGAATGATAATCAAGAATATGAGAACATGCCAATTTTTTATCGTGGTGATTCAGATTCTGAGGGGGAGCAAATTCAGATTTCAAGTCAAACAAACCCAGTCAGTGAACAAGGTGCAAATCAAAATGTTACTAATCTGGAAGGCGATGTAGATGTTTCAGGCGAAGTGATGCCACGAACTTTTTCATACCATCCAAAAGAGCTGATCATTGGAGAATTGAAGTCAGGCGTCCGCACTCGAAGACAGCTTGATAAAGGGCTTACATGTTTTTATACAAAAGTTTCTCCTTTACAAACTGAATTCTCATTGAGTTGTTTTATTTCGCAGATTGAGCCAAGGACTTACAAAGAGGCGCTTATTGAAGATTCTTGGGCCAATGCGATGCAGGAGGAACTTAGCCAATTCGAGAAGTTAGGTGTGTGGAAGTTAGTAGACTTGCCTGATGGTCAAAGGAAGATAAACACCAAGTGGGTGTTCAAGTGTAAGAGGGATGATAGAGGAGTTATTGTTCGTAACAAAGCTCAACTCGTAGTCCAGGGTTTCAGTCAGCAGGAGGGTATAGATTTCACTGAAGTATATGCTCCAGTTGCTAGACTAGAAGCAATCAGAATCTTCCTAGCATTTGCATCTTGGAAAAATTTCAAAGTATATCAGCTAGATGTGAAATCGGCGTTCATCTCTATGGGAAGGTAAAAGAGGAGGTATATGTCAGTCAGCCACCGGGCTTCACCGATCCAAACCACAAAGACAAGGTCTACTTGCTAGATAAAGCGCTGTATGGTTTACACCAGGCCCCGAGAGCTTGGTATGAGACATTGTCTCAACACCTGCTAGCCAACATCTTTATTCGTGGAAAAGTGGATGCCACTCTATTCACCAAAAGGGTCGACGGTTATCTTCTGATAGTTCAAATATATGTGGACGACATCATATTTGGGTCAACAAATGAGAATCTGTGCAAAGATTTTGAAAGAGTAATGAAGCAGAAATTTGAAATGTCATCGATGGGTGAGATGAAATTCCTTTTGGGATTGCAGGTTGATCAACTACCCAAAGGAATTTTCATACATCAAACGAAGTACGTTCATGATATCTTAGAGAAATTCGGGATGTCAGGTTCTACTACAGCTTCCACCCCATTAGCAACGAATCATGGGATAAACCCTGATCTCACCGGAGAGAAGGTAGATGAAACGATGTATCATTCCATGATCGGATCGCTGATGTATTTGACAGCTTCAGGACCCGATATTATGTACCCAACCTGCCTCGCAACAAGATTTCAATCTAACCCGAGAGCTTCGCATATGATGATTGTAAAAAGGATATTACGCTACCTGAAAGGAACTCCATCATTGGGGTTGTGGTATCCAAGAGAAGGCGATTTCATGCTCGAAGGGTATTCCGATTCCGATTTCGGATGCTACAAAGTTAACGCTAAATCAACTGCAGGGTGCCAGTTTTTCGGATCACGATTGGTCACCTGGCAATGCAAAAAGCAGACCTCTGTGGCTTTATCCACATGTGAAGCGGAGTATGTATCTGCTAGCAGTTGCTGCTCTCAGATCTTGTGGATCCAGCAACAGATGCGCGACTACGGTTTGCAATTTCTAAACACCCCTATCTTTGTTGATAATGAGGCAGCGATAAGCAATACTAAAAATCAGTTCATCACGCTAAAACCAAACACATTGAAATTCGTCATCACTTCATTCGCGATTGTGTCGAGAAGAAGTTGATACGAATTGAGAAAATCCACACTGACGATCAAAAAGCTAATTTACATACCAAAGCATTTGATAAAACTCGTTTTCAATATTTGCTAAAACTGAATGGTATGAAGCTTTTATCGGTGTTGGAAGAGATTCTTGGCGTTGATGAACGAGACATTGTAGATGATGTTGAGAAGCAATCTGCAATGGTTTGTCGATTTTTTACCTGTTTTGGTATTTAGGGGGAGGTATAGGGTAATATTTTCAGAAAATACAAAAACAATAAAAAATGACAAAAAAACAAAAACATGAGATATTTTCAAAATCCAAAAACAGTATAAAACCAGAAAAGAGCTTGTGTAAAAAGGGAAAATGATAGTACATCGGCTTGACAGTTACGGTATGCTAAAGAAATGGAATGTTTAAATGTGTTAAACAGTCTCGCTGATGATGTGCCGATAGGTTTTTACACATTTAGTAGGTTTGTTCGGGATATAAACCTAAATCTTTACTTACTTATTTCGTGGGGAACACTACTTGAATATATAGGTAACCCCTGAAATCTTGTTTGAAAGATTTCTCTTTCTGATATACTAGGTCGTTATACTCAGTGATATCTGGGGTATTATTTCAGGACTTCTGCTGAATGGAAGTTCTGACCTAGTCCCCGAATAATACTTTCTGCAATGCTTGAAACATAGCATCACCCTCAGCATAAATGATAAGACAATAAAATTGCTTAGCAATGCTGTTGTAAAAAAGATCCTCTAAAGGGGACACACCCAAAAGTTGAGTCATGATCTCTCTGGTGAACGGTAGTTCTGACCTGAGCTCTCATGATTCTTCATAATTTATTAACCACTTACAGATATCATTTGTGGTATACTCACTAGTAAGACTGAATATTGGGATCTGGATACAGGAGTATATTCAAGAGGTGGGACACACGTATAAGTTTAAGTCTCTAAAACACTAAATCCGTATCCTGGACAGATTGAAATTTGTGTGAGAATTTAAGTGGATCAGTATATCGACAATCTAAGCGAATTGTTTAATTCTGAGTATGAAATTAAAGCTTAATGGTACTTGTGACTTGTCGAATAGCATATATGATTCCCTAACACGCTTAACCAAAAATATGTTTGTAAATAGTTACTTTTATTGCATTTTAGTTCTGTATTTCATTTCTAGTTTAGAAGTTTTATTAAAATCCAAAAAGATTTTACATTTCTGCATTATTTTCTGACAAACCAAAGTGGAGAGTTGATCTTCAGATTCACAAATTGAAGCAGATGCAGGAAGTTTCTGGGCTGGATGATGAGTTTGGAGCTAAACATGATAAATTTGTGAAATTGAAAAGTTGAAAGCAAGTTCATTAAGTTGAAACTTGAAATTTAAAAAAAAAAAGTTGAACAGAAGTCACTGTGAATTATCTCAGATCAACCAAGGTCATTAAGTTGGACTTGGTAGATAAATTGAGTAATCAGGGTCATTAACTTGAACCTGAATACTTAAATGGGTTTCTAACACTGAAGGTTAGATGGTAAGATTTGGATTGAAACTGTTATTGTCATATATCTTATATTTGGGTAGAGTATATGCAGGAAACAGGAATCAAGAATCCCCATGGTAATGAAATATCAAAGTTTGAACTAGAATTTAGAGCCCTAGCTGATCGAGAGGGGGAGTTTGCGAAAGAGGGAGTCAGATTTCTGGATCAACACTCAAAGGGTAGTTTGAAGATAAAGATTGAAGAGAGCTTTTACAATGATAAATTAATTTGGAGAAAGACAAAAAAGACTTGACGCCGAAGACTTCGTCAACATCCAAGGGGGAGTCTGTTGGTGCACTTAGTGTCTGTTAACTTCGTCTTAATCGAGTCTTTTTTCTAGATAGGATGTACGAACACACATTGGGTTAGAATTAAGGGTTTTATATCACACCCCAAAATATCAGAGCATTGGCGTGACTGGACTAGTATCTTCATTGCACAGTGGAAGCAAATAAGCTTAGTCTTTTAGAAAATGAACGCCACTAAGTACTCGACTCCACATGGTTCTCCTAATCCAACCGTTCCTTGTCTTAGAAATGCAACCTGAGAAAGAAACATGCGAAAAATCAACATAAAGTTGAGCAAGTTCATAGTTTGTTTGTAAAAGATTTGAAGTAAATCTTTTTGAATAACCGGTTTTTGAAGTATTGTTGAGAAAACGAATTTAAAATCATTTTCTTGTCATGCTATACAGAAACTTTGTATGAAAACATGGTATGTCTCCTGTATAAATCAAGTGTTTCTGTATGTATCAAGTATTCTTGTATATATCATGTTTTCTTGTATAAATCAAGTATTCTTGTATGTATCATGTTTTCTGTATGTATCAAGTGTTAATGGGTTGCAAGGCCATTAACATGTGACACGACATAGGAAGTCACCAAACCATAGGCATTTTTCTAGTAGTCGATTCACTGAGACACAAAAACACTACTCGGTACTACTTGTCACCAAGAGTGGGGCTGCCCTGACACCCGTTAGATCTAACCTTTTGTTCTGCGGTCTAAGTATGTACACGATTAATGGTGCTTATGGTACCCTATTCGTGACATGATTTCTCGTATCATTCCTTAAACGCATCATACTTGGTACTAGTTATCACCAAGAATGCTTCTTGTTTTTGTATCAATCATATCATAACACATGTATTGTAAGCTCTTGTATTTGTAATTTCCCGTAGTTTAGAAAGCTAGAATTTGTGTGTATGCATATTTCGAAAAATACGCTTGTTTGAAAAACCGGTATAAAACATAAGCTTTTCGTAAACCATTTGTGTTAGTTAAAACTTGCTTGTAAAATGGTTTAGAAATATGTAATTCTTGTATGCTTTGCAAAAAGTGCATGTCTTTCCACCCCGAAAACATTTATAAAAATGTAAAACCATAAAAGGTGGGGTTATGAACTCACCTGAATATTCCTGTGAAAAGCTAGCTATATTCGACTTCGTAATGTTGCTTCCAAGACGTGACTCGCCAGCGTGCACTCTACAATATTCCTAACACGAAATATCTTATAAGTTTCTAAGTAATTGCGGTAACTACACTACGTGTCACCGAGCTCTACCGGATCGTTGACCGAACGATTCGACGGTTTGTTGTTAACTTAAAAGAAGCGAAGAAGTTATACTTGTTAGCTCGTTTTTGAGAGGTCGTATGTTGATATATAGTACGCCGTTTAGGCGTTTGAAATAAATATAAAAAGTTATATTTATTTTATAGAAGTATCGTCGAGTCGTTCGATGTTGAAATAAATATAAAACTATATTTATTTTTATAAAAGAATTCGTATTGTTTAATAAATATACAAACTATATTTATTTTTGTAAAAACGAATTCATGTTGTTTGATATTTGAAATATATGTATAAACTATATTCGTTTCATAAATCGAATTCGTGTTGTACGATATCTGAAATAAATATAAAAACTATATTTATTTTATAAGACGAAATCGTGTCACGTGATATTTGAAATAAATATATATACTATATTTATTTATAAAAGGATTCGAGTTCGTTTGAAATAAATATAATAATAATTATATTTATTTTTGTTGTCGAAATAATTTCCATATCGTTGTTCTCGTAAGTTGTAAGTTGTTGTCGAAAGGAACCTTATTTTCGTATCCCGTTTTTATAAAAGTCGCTCAAAAGCACGTTTTGTTTTATAATAAATTCGTTTTATTTTACATATTTTCTCGAAAAACGGGCAGAGTTTCCTCTGTTTTTGGACGCCCCGGACAACACAAGTTGTCTTTGTTTTATCAAAGTCAGCTATTTATTCAACAAACAAACAATATGTATATGATTCTTGTCAAATATATTAGAATGTAACAAATTTTTAATCGAATCGGTTCAAGCTCGTTCACGAAAATAAATAGATAACGAAATAATTCACGCCATTAAATCTTTACCGCTCTTTTGTGTCAAAACATCGGATAGTTCAACTGAGTTGACCGGGTCAAATGAGTTGACTCGCTGTGTTGACCTGAGTTGACCGAGTCGACCGAACCGCTTCATAACTTGACCCGAACCAAGCTGACCCGTTGACCCGAATTGCTGACCGAACCCACCAGTTTTGACTCGCATCCAAATCTGACCCGAACGGCACCCGAAGCAAATCTGAGTTGACCCGGTTTGACCAGTCAACTCGTTGTTGTTGACTCGGTGACCCGAAACCCGAATCAAAACGTCACCCGAACCCGAACCCGAAATCCAAAACTGACCTGCTTAAACGTGACCCCGATCTGACCGAGACCACCCGAACCGGAAGTCCACCTCAACCACCGCTGTTGCCTCCACCACTGCCGCCGCTTCTGCCGCCGCCGTGAGCAGCGGCGCTGCTCTATCACCGCCTCTCTCTCTCTCTATATCTCGTCTCTCTCTCTCTCTCCCTTCCGCTTCTGTTTTCAACCGTCGCTCACCACCACCCGTCTGTGGTGGTGGTGGTCGTTTCTGCTCAATAGAGGGGGGGTGTACGGCTGGTGTGAGATACCGGAGGTGAAAGAGGGTTTGTCGGAGGAAAATGAACGGACGGAGAGGTCCGCCGTACGCCGATGTTCGGCTCCGGTCACCTGACCGATAGGATCGAGAGTGATGAGAGGGAGGATTAAGTGTGAGAGGTTGTGGTGATTCTGATTAGTGTCTCATTTTTGTAAAGATGAGATAAAAGAGGATGGTATGCTATATATAATTTGGGTTTCCTTCAAGAATGCAGAGAAAGGAAGATGGGTATTGTATGTGTGTGTATGAATTGTATTGTTTGCACAGTAGCTCCTTTTATAAAGATGTTAGAGATCTTTGTAGAGATCTATAAGAGATCTTGTTGAGATTTCATGGTATATTTTGTATAGATTTTATTTGATTGTGTAAATCTTAAGTAGATTTAGATTTTTATAAATCTTATACAGATTTTGTAAATATTTTATAAGATCTTGCAGGGATTTTATGATCCCACTTTTAAGATAAATCTCTAATAGAGATTTTGGTGGGATTTTATGAGATTTATAAGGATTTTGCAAGATTTTGTAAGATTTAGTGGATTTGTAGGGATTTAGTAGATCTCGATAAGACTTTGTAGGGATCTATACATTATGCGTAGGTTTAGGCTTGTGGGTTTTGGGCTTGGGCCCAGGGCCCACAAGCCCATCTCATGTGTAAGTGTCCCGTAATTCCTACGAGACCCGATATCGCGACCCAAACTTCATAAGCATAAAATATTCGTACGTATTTCGTACGGTTTCAGTTTATTACCATTTATCGTTTAGCAGGTTCTCTATGGACCGTCATGCGCGTACTATAAAGTCGATCAGGCGTTCCTAGGCACTCCAAAGGCCTAATTAAGTTAATTTGCGTCGTAAACACTATTTATTATCGCGTTAATTACCTGTTAATTACGTAATTAAGAGCCGTAAATTACCGGTTGTCACATTTTATATGTTATTGTAGGTGAGTTCGCTTGAAATGACAACATGTCATGTTCAAGCGAAACCAACAACATGCTAGTTCGCTTGAACAGTCATGGTGTGCATTCAAGCGAAATACCTTAGTCTATAAATTGGGTTATGTCGTGTCATTTAAAGTGAACAGGGACGAGGTCATAGTGTGTGAGTCGAGGTGCTGCCAAAATTGTGTCAGAATCATTGTAAAAGGCTCGGATAAGTAGTAATAGAAGAAAATTGAAAGAAACAAGCTGTGTGACATTTTTTACTTTGATTTCACCTTAGTAAATGATGATGAACTGCCTTTACTGACTGTTTAGGGTCACAGAACCGATCCAACATTTTTAATACGAGTTGAACGAGTTGAACGATGAACGAGTCACAAAGGTTTGAATGTTATTAGCGAGACGACCAAAAGTAGTTTTCACAATTAAAACGAGAACTATTTGTACGAGAACGATTTTGAACGATTGAACGATTTAAACAAGTGAACGATGATCTATAACAAGAACGAGTTAAACAATGTTACACAACGAGGTTTACTAAACGATATAAACCATACGAGTTTTATTACGAGGACGATTTACGATTTGGTTTACGAAAACAAATGTTTTGGGTTAAGATTCATGGCATCAAGGTTTATAAATTATAACCAATCTGTTTTGATTTGGTTATCCATTTTACAATACAAACATTTTACAAAACAAGGTTTTCTACTATCGAACCACGAAGTTGTACCAGTTATTTCAACATGTAAACGAGCCATGAATCTGACACTCACACAAAAACTATATGCTCGCCAGCATTTCTTTGCTGACTTTGTTTTTACATATGTTTCAGGTGATGTTGCTTAATGTTGATTGCGAATAGGATGCATGCTCACTTAGGACTGGACGAGGCCTTAGTGATTTAATAACGATGATAGACTATGTTTGACTTGCTTGTTTAACTTTAAGACAATGTTTAATATTTAATAAAACGAAACTCTTTGTATCCATGGTTTGAAACAATAATTCTGTTACAACACTCCCCGACGTTTCCGCCACGGTTTGTTGTTTTAGCCTATGTCTTAAGTCTAGGTCATGTTTGTATAGGGTTTACATGGGTCTAAATGTAAATTTATGATATTTTGTTGTAATTTCGCTTGAAATGACACATGGTCATTTCAAACGAAATTAGAAGTGTTAATTTCGCTTGAAATGACATGTGTCATTTCAAACGAAATCAGGAGCCTATATATAGGCAGTCATGTCTTCTCATTTCACACGGAATTAGTCAGAGTGTCACGAAGTGCTGCTGAAATTCCACCATGTAATCAAGTCTATTTTGAATGAGAAGCTTGTTTTAAAGTGAAATACTCTGTTTCTACTCAATTCTTTACTGATTCTAGACTGTTTGTTTGTTTCCGCCTCTCAAACAGTTGTGTATTGCCTCTGATTGACTCATTTGGTTGGTAAAACGATCCTACAAGTGGTATCAGAGCACAGGATGAGTCAATACACTTGAATCAGTGCTGTTTTCTACTCAATTTTGGATTTCTGGACAAATTCACGGACAAAATGGACTGATCTTTTGATATTATGTGTAAAATACAATTTTAACAAACCCTTGAAAGAATTAGACCTAAATTCAGATTAAAAGTGACAAAAATGGACCAAAGACTTGATTTCGTTTGAAAGAGTCAACTAATTTCGTTTGAAAATTGAGGTTATTTCGCTTGAAATAACTAATTCCATTTGAAAAATTGAGGTAATTTCACACGAAATTACTTATTTCGCTTGAAAACAAGTCTTGGGTTAATTTCGTTTGAAATGGCACTTGATTTCGTTTGAAAGTGCTATTCCGTTTGAGAAGTTAATTCTGTTTGAAAAGTGATCTCGTTTGAAAAACCTAATTTCGTTTGAGGAAGTCTGATTTCGTTTGAAATTCGGTTTTCGAGTAAAAGTCTATTTCGTTCATGGTATTTCGTTTGAAGTTCATTGCTTGAAAATAACCAGTATTCATAACTTGAAAAATTTTTCTTTAAACAGTTTTCGTAAAATGGATAACCAAGAGTTTTACAACTTCTTTGCCGGTGGGGGAATGACGGCAGCACAAACACCAGCCAGTATTGTACAAAATGTGAATATGGAAAATGAACTCGGTACTATGCAGAAACCGCCGAAGTTGATGAACATTGATGAGCATGCTGGGTGGTCGGAAAGGTTTAAGACTTGGGTGCAAGCTAACCATTTTGAATGTTGGATGAAAATCGAATCTAAGTATGTTCCTCCAAAGAATGGTTCGGGTTTAGAAAAATCTTTCGGAAGTTTGACACCACAAGAACAAGAAGATTTCAAGGCAGAAAAGAAAATGATGAGCATTCTACAACAAGCCATCAAAGAGGATATCTTAGTTTTGCTACAACATCAGGGTGATTCACAGTCCGATTGGAACTATTTGAAAGTAAAATTTCTTGGAAGCGTGTCTATGATAAAAAGCAAAACTGCTTTGATGAAGAAAGAGTTTGATATCTTTACGGGTGTTAAGGGTGAAACAACAAAGCAGTTGATTGAAAGATATTGCCATCTGGTTGTTGCGATGAAGAGGTTGGGAATAACCAAAACAGATGAGGAATGGGTTGATAAATTGGTGGATGCATTACCATATGATGAATGGGGAACTTATCTGTTGGT